>JADBJO010005168.1:154822-164822 GCA_016801955.1 Conus betulinus
CTGTCCCTGTGACTGTCTTCCTGCCTGCGTCTGTCTGTTTGTCTGTCTGTCTGTCTAGCTGTGCGTGTGTCTGTCTAGCTGTGTGTCTGTCTTTCTGTTTCTCTCAATATACATATACTAAGAGATATGTATCTATGTATGTATGCATGCATGTATGTATGTATGTATGTATGTATGCACATATGCATCTGTCTGTCTGTCTGTCTGTCTATCCATCTATCTGAAGTCGGTAGCAATATTTTCATGACTGTTTTTTGAAAAAGAATTTGAATCTACCAGCCGCCGTGGCGAAGTGGTTAGCGTCGCGTACTCTCGGCTGGGAGGTCGTGGGTTCGAATCCCATCAGAGGCATGTGGGTTTTTCTGTCCCGACCGGCTCCTACCCAGAGTTGAGTTTGCTGCGGACTCAGTTGGGAAGACTGGGACCACACAGTCGAGTTTCATCCACTTAATGGATGCGTTTCTGAGAGTGTTGCTCAAATTTTCTGACCAACACTGCAGGTGCCTGTATCTCTCGGGCCCGGTTGACGCCGGGATATATTATGAAAGGAAGCGTAGAGTACAGCCCTGTCATATAGTCTCAGACCGAAATGGAAATCCGTAGCATCATCTTAATCATCCTCATTCTCATCGATCAGCATTAAAAAAAATGTCCCAAGTTCTGTGGCCCTTCATGCCCTGCTCTCATGGTGACCTCAGTTTCGATGTCCTCTCCATGTCTGTGGCCTGGTTTGGTTCCGTCGGGGTCACCGGTATCGGCGAGTCCATGGGCTGTCGTTGGACGGACGTGGGGGCGCCCTCCGGAGGGAGAGCTCACTCACGCCGGCTCCGCGACTAAGCAATTATTGTCGTCAGTAGGGGCTTAGTAGGTGGTGTCCTGCGTATGTTAGATCAGAACAGGCGCCACTGAACACCACATAAGTGACTCGGCAGCAGTGCAGTGTCTCCTCCGGTGGGTTGCCTCTTGACGACTTGACATTGACTCCGCCCTGTGGATTGCCGGTGCCGGGGCTGCGGCGGGGCCGACCGGGCTGCAGCTGTGGACGGGGTGTCGGAATGAGCGGCGTGGGTACACTGCCTCTGAAGTGGTGCAGAGGTTGGGACAGCAAAAAAAAAAAAAAAAAAAAAAAAAAAAAATTTGAATCTCTCAATGACATGGTTGTGGCTGATAGATATCTTTCTATATCCCCAGGGGAAACTCCTATTCCTATCCTGCCCCATCTGAAAGGGAAATGCGTTAGGTCATTGATACAGTTGGGGAGGCTGGTCCCTGAGAGACAGTTCTACTCATGCATGAGTCCGTTCTTCCAATAGTTCATCCGCCTCTGCATCCGCTGTGTCACGTATGCCCCTCCCTCCCCCCTCCCCCTCCTCCCCCCTCCCCCGCCGCTTCTCCCCGCCTTCACTCCCATCACCCACCAGGGCTCTCCAGTGCGGTGTGTGGTGTGACCTGCCGTGACCGGCCTACAGGGAAATGCCGCAGCTAGTGGCCGCCCATCACCAGAAGGTTGACTGTCCTTGATCTCTCTGTCTGTGTGTCTGTCTCTGTCTGTGTGTCAGTATTTCAATCTATCTATCCATGTATCTATCTATCTAACTATCTATCTATGTACTTTTATGTCTGTCTATATGCCCTTCTCTCTGTCTGTCTGTCTGTCTCTCCTTCAGTTTCTCTATTTATTGAGCTAATGTTTTTCTCTCTCTCTCTCTCTCTCTCTCTCTCTCTCTTTCTCTCTCTCTATCTATCTATTTATCTATCTATCTAGTAGAAAGAAACTCGTGGAGAGCGTGGCAGCAGAGAGTCCTCAGAAAGAAGCCCCCTTCAAGCGAGTGTTTCGGCCCTTATCTCCCGACACTCTACGGGGGTTGGGCCACACCCGGTTTATGACTCTGGATGTCCCTCTGCTGCCCCTTTTTTTTCCCCATCTTGGGATGAGCCATGGCTGGCATTCGAAGTGGTTTTTTCCCTCCCTGCAACTGAGAGCTGTTTCATGAGGCTGTATGCAGACGTTCCCACAAACCCCCTAGCTCCAATTTCTGCAGTGAGGACTTTGACCTGATAGCCTTCTCTCCTCAGGCTGTTTGCCAGATCAGCATACTTTTCAGTCTTGTAGATCTGAGCTGCCTCATTCTGTTCTCATATGGCACCGTGAGCTCGATCATGATCAGCTGCTTGGTTGACTGAGAGTGTAATACTATGTCTGGTCTCATGCCACTCTTGCTGATAATCTCTGGGTGACTATTCCATTCTGGGAGGTCTGCTGTGCACTCCCAGTCATCTGCCCCGTCCAGCAGACTCTGCCTGCATGTTCCGAGTGGCACTGTTGTTCTTGGCCATGATTCGCTGCGCCTCCTGCCCGTGAAGAATGTTGCGGGTGCTTTTGGAGTCCTGATTTTCCCTTTTTTGTGGTGTTGGTACTAGCCCAGACTACTTGTACAATCTCTTTGAGCACTTGGTTGTGCCTCCATGTGTACCTTCCTTGAGCCAGGGCTACTTTACATGAGCTTAGGACATGCTCCACTGTTTGTTTTTTTCATGGCAAAGGGGGGGCATGAAGGATCGTTTGTTTTTTCCCCACTTCACCAGGTTTGCATTTGAAGCAGAAGGTCATATGCAGATCTGAGAATGAAGCTGATCCTGAGAGGGGCCATGTGCCAAATGTCATTCCAAGTGAGACTTCTTTGGAGTGCATTCTCCCACGTTGTCCATTGCCCTTGCTGGCTCTGCTGGACTGCTTTTTGGAGTCTTTTTTGGAGTCTTTTTTTTGGTCTTCTTTTTCTCATCTCCTGAATCATCATGTCTCTTTTGGCTTTTTTCCTTTGGCCTTTGACCACCATTCAGTTTTTGGTCACCCCCCCCAGTCCTTGTCTGTTGGTCTGTGTGTGTCCTGTTATTTCTCTGATCTTGAGACTTTCTTTTGCAGAATCCATCGCCTCTTGAACTTTCCATTTTCTGCCTGTCTTCAGCTGGGGCTTGATTGCTTCAACCACCTTGTCTCCTGAGTCCTCCAGCATGCTTTGAAGTCTGATCTTCCCTGCTTTATATTCCTCCAGGATGGATTTCAGTGGTAGTTTCAGCTTTGCTTGGCGACAGTATAGCGCTATGTCAGTCAGACAGGGTGGGACACCAAGCCATTTCCTTGTGAACTTGTTGATTTTGGATTCCATTGCCTCCACTATGCTGGTGCAGATGTCGTATATCATCAGAGGCCATAGGAGCTTTGGTATCAGCATGAACTGCAGACACCAGACCTTTGTATTTGCCAGGAGCCCACACTGGTCATGGTCTCCAAGCCTTCTTCCGACATCTGTTTGGTTTCTTTTGCTCTTCGTGTGTCTTTCAGCGTATCATCATACCATCTTCCAAGGCTCTTGACTGGCTCTTCTGTTTACTTGGAATGGTCTGGTTGGCAACACTGAAGACCACAGATTCGGCCACTTTTCCTTTCCTCAGTGAGAGACTCCGTGATTTCTTTGGCTTGAACTTCATTCTGGATGAGGCAACTATGTCGTCCAGCCTCTCCAGCACGTGACGTGTCTCGTCTTCTCTGGATGAAATCACTGTAGTGTCATCCATGAAGGCCCTTGAGAGGGGGCATCTTGTATCCATCGCCAAGGTCTGTTTGTCTTGCGTTGCTTGTTGCTGCTTTCAAGATGACTTCCATGCCAACACGAACAGTATTGGGGAAATGGCACAGCCCATTGCAATGCCCACTTCCAAGTTGATCCAATCTGTTGTGTACTCCTTGGTAGAGAACCGCATTGAGAAGCCTTGAAGTACTTCTTGAGCATGTCGCGGATGTTCTTTGGCACATGGTACATCTTAAGAGAGCCAACTGTATCATCTCATGGGGTACAGATCCATATGCGTTTGCCAGGTCAAGCCACACACTACGTCCAGGTCTCTCTTTTCTGTTTTTTGCTCTTTGGATTGCGTCCCAGATCATTGTGGCGTGTTCTACACAGCCAGCCACGCCTGGAATGCCACCTTTCTGGACTGACACATCCAAGTACTTGTTTTCCATGAGGTACTTGGTCAGCCTTGCTGCCATGACAGAGAAGAAGATTTTCCCTTCGACGTTCAGTAGTAGTGATATTGGCCTGAACTGGCTGATGTCACTTGAGTTTTTGCTCTTGGGGATGTACACACCATCTGCCGTCATCCACTGGCCGCTGATCTTCTGATTTCTCCAAGCTGATCGCAGCAGCCTGTGGAGCCACTCCAGCACCTTGGGACATTTCTTGTACAGCTGGTAAGGTATTCCGTTTGGCCCTGGTGATGATTTGGCTCTGGCTTGTCGACCACCTTCTTGATTTCCGCCAACGTTGGAGGCTTGTCATTGAACTGTTCCTCAGGGTTGGTTGGCCACACCAGACCTTGAATGTCGAGTGGTGCTTTGCTCTGTGAGTCAGAGTATGTTTTTTCTCAGATGCTGCTCAAGAACTCCTTTGTCCACACTTAGGGTCCCAGATTTTGGCTGCTCAAACAGAGTTCTGGCAAACTGGAAGGGGTCTCTGAAGAAACGCTCTTGTGTCTTCTTCTTTTTGCTTTTCCTCTTCCTCGCAGATTCCGCTTTGCTGAGGGCGCTGTGTTTTGCTTTCAGGTCTTCCAGAGTTTTTCCAAGCCTTGTTTTCAGCTGGCAGTGCAGGTCTTCATTTGCTTCTTGAGGTTTTTTCTTTTGGACCCTGATCTTGTCCATCTCTTCTTGGCGTCTGGATTTTCTTTGGAGGTGTTTTTTCTCTTGGGTAGTTTTGCTCCATAGGCGTCTCTACATGTGGCATACACAATGTCCCCTATGTGGCTAGTTTTGTGTTCCAGGGTGCTTTTTTTCCCTATCAGTGCATCGAGTCTTTGGACGATTTTTGCATCCAGTTTCTCCCAATCTTCAGTCTCGTTTGCTCGTGGCAGGTTGAGTTTTCAGGCGCCTGGCATCGAGGGCCTGTGCAAATTCCTCATCCGAACCAACAGCGTGGATGTCCTTGGCACTGTGGTTTTAAATCCTGGCTTTGGTCTTCCGACGTCTTATCTGCTGATGCAGCGCGCTGCTGCTCATTCAGATGAGGCTGTCATAATGAGAGATGTTGCTATGTTTATACATTACGCTTTACGTTCTAGAGAGGAACAGTTGCAATGAAATGTTATAAACCTAAGTTTGTTACTTATCGCCAAATGAGCACCTTTCTTTTTGATTTTTTAAAAATATAAATCATTCATTTTCAACAGCACAAACAATTTCATGTTATGTGTCTCATGTGGATAGGTTGGAGGCCTCACATTAAAGTCACGAGTTCACGGGTTTTCTGTCTGTCTGTCTGTCTGTCTCATTCTCTGTCTCTCTCTCTGTGCACGATTCGCTTGTGTGTGTATGTGTGTGTGTGTGTGTGTGTGTGTGTGTGTGTGTGTGTGTGTGTGTGTGTGTGTGTGTGTGTATGCAGACTGTACACACGTTTGTATTCTCCAACCCCTCCACGTTTCAACACAAGCTCGCACATGGACATCTTAAGTCCACAAATAGCAACCCTGAGTCCCCAAGTGTCTATGATATTGGATGGATTATAACAACAAACCCGTATTTATCCGTCCAACCCATTAACTCACTTTTTTCATGGTGTTCCACTAACACATTCCCCTAAAGTCCAGCCCTATCTCCCCTGAAAAAGATGCACTGTAAGGTATGCGCCTGTAGGAGCGATAGTACTGTTCCCTGCTGCTGCCGAACCAATCAGTCTGGAGCAGTCCTAAACAAACTCTGGAAGCATGTGCTGTGTTGACATAGGGAGCAAGCTCGCTCAGGGCATTCCATTACGACGTCAAAGGACATAGCTGCTCGCTATCAGATGCCATTGATGGCCACAGGACGCGACACCACAGAACCTCCACTGAAGTGGTCCCACGGGTGCATCAGCCATATTTCATGACTGTAGGGGTCCACTGATGGAAGACGTCACCACCATGCCTAAACGCCAAATTCACATTTTTCGTGGCATAACGACAATGCTTTCCCTTCTTCCACTGCACCAATGAGAAGAAAAAGATACACCCGAAGGTGACATTCATTCACATAGCGAAAGAACCAACAATGTACAGTGGACTCACACACACGTACGAACACACACACACACACACACACACACACACACACACACACACACACACACACACACCACACACACACATATATATACACACATACATACACACCATGCAAAAAAGATAATAATCGAACACAAGGGAAGGGCGGAGATGGGACAATTCTTCTACAGTCTCTGTTAAAAGATAAACTCAAGGGAAAGAAGCACGGTGGGAAGGTGGAAAAGCAACTGTTGTGTGAACACAGGAGAAGGAAAGAAGAAGGGAAAAGGGTGGGGGAGGACAAGAATGAGCAAAAGGGAAGAAACGAGATGGGCTAGAGGGAGGGACAGTACTTCTGCACCTCATATTAAAGAGAGAGAGAGAGAGAGAGAGAGAGAGAGAGAGAGAGAGAGAGAGGAGAGAGAGAGAGAGATGGAGGCCGGATACCTACAGTGGAAGATGGGCGCGCTGTGTACTGCTATTCGTCATTCCTGTTCATCGCAGCCGGTGGGCCGGGCAGTGGTGCCTGGTTATGGATGATCCGGTTTGTTTTTGCTGCTCCACATCAGCGCTGATCGATGTCCTAGATAGGCACCGTGACAACGCTTCCAACTTTTCTGGTGGTTGGCTTGTGTGGTGTGTGTTGTGTGTGTGTGTGTGTGTGTGTGTGTGTGTGTGTGTGTGTGTGTGTGTGTGTGTGTGTGTGTGTGTGTGATTTCCTGACTCTGTAGGCGTGCTTGTGGGTGCGTGTATGCACGTGTGCGATGATAATAACAGTTATTATTGCTGTTTGCAGATTCGCAGACTGGTTGGAGGATAACAGATATGTTGGAAAACATAATATGGAGACAGAGAGGCCATCTGAGAGATAAATGATTCCAAGTAAGCAAAAAGATGAAGGAATATCAACCACAGAAATTGGTTCTCGACTCACGTTTGCCAACGGAAAAGAAGAAATAATGTTAGCCATAAATCTGGCTGTCCAAGACGATTGCAGACCGAAGAAAATTCAGCATAGGTATTTAGCTCTAACTTGTGGTTGCAGTAAGTTGTGTAGGTTGTGGGAGAGTAGAGCTGCCAGAAAAGGATTTAACAATAACAGATTAGAATGATGGGTGATAACAGACCCTGACAATCCAGAAACAGCAGCACCGTTCTCAAAGGCACATATAGGGATATGGGCATTGTTTTCGGTTTCCAGTTGGGATCTGGAGATTCAATTTCCAGCTTGAAGATTCGTAGCACCTAACGGCAGAGACATATAGAAGTCGTAGAATTCTTGAAGCAGAGAATTAAGATATCTAATAGGAATACTTGATACAGGTCGTAGAGTTTTAAAGGAGACAGTAAATATACCCGCAGAAAGACCTGATACATTTTGAGGAGGGGGTGGAGGTGGGCAGTCAAAACACCTAGCAGAAAGACTAGAAAATAATGAAAGAGACAGTCAAGATACCTGACAAAAAGTGTGATAAGAAGATTGTAGAGTTCTTGAAGAGGACTGTAAAAACACCTTATGGGAAGATCTGATATAAGTCGTATTTTTTTTTAAACAGACAGTCAAGACACCGGTTAGAATGACCTAATCAAGTTGTAGAGTTTTTGATGGAAACAGGTGAGATACCTGCCAGAACGGCATGATCAAAGTCGAGACCAGCTTAGATTGTCTTCAGGAAATGGAAATAACATCGGGTAAGTTGACATATTCCGGACGACTTACCAGATAATTCGTGACAAGTGGCAACTTTACAAACTTTGAATCTGACCCAGAATATTGAGTATGGTCCAGATCGGTTGATTACTGCAGTTAGATTCAGTTATGCCAGACACCCTTTTGCAACTCAGAATATCGAATGTATTATCACTGCATTTGACTTATTGAATCATTATTTCTACTGTGTGCACTGGTTTTTCTGTTTTCTACAAGGTACTCAAGACCACATTTGTTTTGGTAACTTTGTCAGAGAGGGGTCAAAGTAAAATAAAGTATAGTGAGTGCTTGTGAAATGCGAGACTGTCAGAGTTGATATTAGTGAGTGAATAAACACTTTAAAAACAAAACGAAACACCACAAAATTGTACAGTATATTTATAAACTAAGATACACTTGTGAACTGAAGTATACTGTGAAGTATACTGTGAAGTATACTGTGAAGTATACTGTGCTTTCCCGTTACACCCCCCTCCCTATCCTTGGTGAGAGTTTCTGAGGAAATGTTTCTTTAAATGCAAGCTTAGGGTATTGAGGGGAACGTATTCATAGACGGAACGATTTGTAGTTCTGGTGTACTGAGATGCTCCGTAACAGACGTCTGACTGATATGCTGACCTTAACCCCACAGAACCACCACTGAAACCATGATCTGGAATCAAACTGGAGATGTAGTGGAAATATGCCCTCCAGGAAAACGATTTAGTAGCAGTAGCAACAGCAGCGTAGAAATATGATCCATATATATAATTTAGCTGCTACACAGCAGTAGTAGCAGTAATAGTAGCAGCACACAGCAGCAGTAGTAGTAGCAGCAGTATAGTAGTAGCAGCAGCAGCAGCAGCAGTAGCAGCAACAGCAGCAGAAGTAGTAGTAGTAGTAGTAGTTTCTGCTGCAGCAACAGCAGGCAGCAGCAATGGAAGTAGCAGTATCTGAAGCAGCAGCAGCAGCAGCAGCAGCAGTAATAGTAGAAGTAGTAGCAGTAGTGCTAGCAGCAGCAGCAGCAGCAGCAGCAGCAGCAGCAGCAGCAGGAAGAGGAGGAGGTAGCAGTTGTAACACTGGTACATACTGTTATAGCAGTAGCACGAAAACTTTTGCAAAGTCGGTTTTGATTAAGAAAAAAAAAAATCTGTCTTGACAGACGCAGGCATCAAGTACTGGCCAGACTTGGTATATGCCAGCCACTAGGTATGTTTGAGGTATCAGAGGCGTAAGAATCACTTTATGCTCTTCCTATCTCCCCCGAAGATGAAGTCTACAAACACGGAGCACTGTGAACGGTACTTGAACCCGATTAATCCAGTTCAGTCACGGTCGTGGGACTAATATTGCTGGAGATAATAATAATAGTACACAGGATTTACAGTCGCGGGGTATTTGGACGTTTCATGCTTCGGGCTCTTCTGTGTGTATTTAGTGATGATGTATGTAACTTGGCTCAGCTCTAGCACTATTTTTAAACACCGTGAGGGGCCAAACTATGGGAGGAGTGGAACCTTGCTCTGCTACCAGGAGAGAAAACCCCAAACTAGTGATGTGCAGGATTTCACGGCGCATGCATAGCGTTTTCTGTCACAAAGTTTTCAAGAGTTCTTTATTTACGAGTGGAGAAGATTGACTTTTGCTTTACAAACCACTCTCGTTAGACATGTGCCGTTTGCTCTCTCTCTCTCTCTCTCTCTCTCTCTCTCTCTCTCTCTCTCTCTCTCTCTCTCTCTCTCTCTCTCACCCTCTCTCTGTCTCAGTCTCTCTCTCTCTCTTAATTGCAGGCAATGGTAACTTACGTGACTTGAGAATGCAGAAGGGCGTCTGCACAAAAAAAAACAGAAACAAATAAACAAACAAAAAAAACCCATCGAAACTACTCACGAATGCCCTTGCCCACAGAACCCACTTCAAAGCAGATCAAAACACCTGATTTTTGAAGCAAACCGTTGTTCTGTGTTTGAAATTTAGATTGCTTTATGATTTAAAAAAAAAAAAGCTCAAATGATGGTATTTGTGTTTTTATCACAGAAAATGTGATTGTGAAAATCGAAAGTAAATCACTCATGGAAAACTTTCCCATAGGAAAGGGATTACAGGAAATGAAATTATTTTTAAACAGTGATGCGCCGCTCTCATAAAACGAATTTTTGTTTTAGTGTTTGTATCTCCATGTGCTACTTTAGAGGTTTTCACATTGCATGAAGGTTTAAAAGAATAGGAGATATTTTA
>JADBJO010005168.1:169822-171128 GCA_016801955.1 Conus betulinus
GAAAAGAGAATGAGCAAACGAATGACATTTTTATTTTTCAAAAGTAATGAGATTAAGCAAATGACACATGCTTTTTTTCCATCCAGAGAAAGAGAAAAACACAGTGTGTGTGTATGTGTGGTGTGTGAGAGGAGAGAGCGAGAGAGAGCGAGAGAGAGAGAGAGAGAGAGAGAGAGAGAGAGGAGAGAGAAAGAGAGAGAGGGACAGAGAGAGAGAGGAAGAGAGAGAGGACAGAGAGACAGAGAGAGAGAGAGAGACAGGAGAGAGAGAGAGAGAGAGGGACAGACAGACAGACAGACAGACATACCGACAAACTGACAGAGACAGAGAGAAAGAGAGGGTGAAGATACTGAACAATACGAGGCCTGGCAGACAAACGCGGATACAGAGGGGAATCCCTAAGCTATTCCTTTTAAACTAAGCGGTATGTTCCTGGCCATATGGGGGCAGCACAGGCCCCGCCATAAGATTATGTCAAAACAAGGACGGATGGTTTTACATCAGTTCCGGTCTGGTAAGTAAGCCCTCTTTCTCCTCACCCCTCTCCTCCCTAAACCGCTCTCTTTTATCACTCAAACACAGTCTTCCAGGTCATAGACAATCCAATGAATTTTCTCGATCTGCTGCCCCCTCCCTACTTCCTCTATACACCGCCATCCCTCATCTTCTCCTCTTCACACAACACAACATCCTTCCAAGTCATATACATACCAATGGCTTTTCTCATCTGCTAGATCCTGGACTTCCTTAATTCCGTGAGAGGTTAAGTCCCTTTAGTGGTGCATGGCGACAGTGGTGTTTGGAGTATAGCAGGTGTATTTGTTTTTGTATTTATTTTTTTTATGGCTTCGTCCCTCCTCCACTGATCTTTTGAGTATTCTGCTTCTGCTTTGGCTGTATCCAAACACAGAAACAGACAGACAGACAGGACAGACAGACAGACAGGACAGACAGACACACACACACAACACAACACACACACAGAGAGTAGGAGAGAGAGAGGGAGAGAGAGAGAGAGAGAGGAGAGAGAGAGAGGAATCTAACTTTGGCAATACAATTTATTAAGGGAGCAAAAAGTCAAAGATGTGGAAACATAGCATCACTGAACTATATGATATTTTCAATTGTTTCACAAAATTGTTCTCATACTTTTATACGGGTATTTAAAAATAATGTGCAACTGCAAGTTGTTAAGTAGTACAAATATGTAATTTAGGGATAAACCTTAACTTGTCGACATGAGTTTCTCTCCGTCCATGTCAAAAATGCAATGAAGATAACAATCAGAATCTCTCTCTCTATCGCT
>JADBJO010005169.1:5000-7500 GCA_016801955.1 Conus betulinus
CTGGTTGACGAGTGGATCCATTACGAAAGAAAGCTTTGGAGACAGCCCTGTCTGGCAATCTCAGAACAGAGCGCATTCCATGGCATCAGAGTGTGTTATCATCATTTTCATAAAGCACTTCCCACCCTCTTCCTCTTTGAGGATCTGAAGTGATCAAACGTCTCACAGACTGTGCATGCCATTGGAAACGAGTCCAGTTGTGAAGAAACGCATGACAGAACACAGAACCAAAGACAGCCGCCACAGGCGCACTTTCTCTATTTTACTAATAAGATGTCGCCAGTGAACATTGTACAGAGCGGAAACCCCGAGAACTCCAGTTGCCACCATCAAGAAAAGTGCAGGTGTTCACCAACAACCGCCTGCGCAGGATTCTCAGCATCCAATGGCCAGATACCATCAACAACAACGAGCTCTGGGAGAGAACAAACCAGCTGCCTGCAGAACAGGACATAAAAAGAAACGACGTTGGGGCTGGATTGGACATACACTGCGGAAGCCTGCAAGCAACATCACCAGACAAGCCCTAACATGGAACCCCCAAGGAAAGAAAAAAAAAGAGGTCGGCCAAGGCACACCTGGCTCAGGGACCTGGAAGCAGACATCAGGAACATGGGGATGACTTGGAACCAGCTGGAGAAAAGAGCCCAGGACAAGAGATGCCTGGAGGTCCTTGGTTAGCGGCCTGTGCCCCAGGAGGGGTAATAGGCGATGATGATGATGATGATGATGATGATGAGTGAACAGTGCACTCCGTGTGTATTTCCAGGGTGATGACAGTACAGAGTTCTGCTAGATCCCCGTCAGATACCGCGGATGGATCAGCACGACCAGCCTAGCTCAACTGACGAGTGTCATTCCGGGGTCGAAAGTGGACTCTGGACAGACGAAATAAACAGTTATGTGTACAAGTCAACGTTTTTGGTGGTCTGCTGTTGAAGAGTTCGATGTTGCTGACTACTCATTGCCCTCTTCTTGATCTCTTCTCCTCCTCCCCCCCCCCCCCCCCCCCCCCCCCCCCCCCCCCCCCCCCCCCTTTTTCTCGCCATAAATCTTTTTTGACAAGTCATTGTCTTAAAAGTGGAAGAATTATTTGCCTGTAGTCCACCACCCCCCCCCCCCCTCCCCCACTCGCTGCTGTTTCGATAAGTGAGTCTATGTATGTATGTATGTATGTATTATGTATGTATGTATGTATGTATGTATGTGTATGTATATCTATCTCTCTATCTCTCTGTCCATCCATCCATCCATCCATCCATCAACCTATGTACCTGTCTGTCTATCTATATTTACACCTAGCGCACGCGCGCGCATGCGTGTGTGTGGTGTGTGTGTGTGTGTGTGTGTGTGTGTGTGTGTGTGTGTGTGAGAGAGAGAGAGAGAGAGAGAGAGAGAGAGAGAGAGAGAGAGAGAGAGAGAGAGAGAGAGAGAGAGAACATTTCATTATAAACAAAGAAATTCATCTCCAGTCACATACACTGGCGTTGGACATTGCACAATACAATGACATCTCCAATATGCAATGCATTTTGCATTTAATCAGCACAAAAAATGTCGTCGTCGTCATCATCATCATCATCATCATCATCATCATCATCATCATCATCATCATCAGCGTTGTCATCGTCGTTGTTGTAGTCATTATCATCAATATCGTCATCACCAGTCCATCATTCATCTACTATTGACATACGTCTTATGGACTTCCTCAAAAGCGTTTCTGCTTAAAACATACAAAAAACAATCAAACGAACAAACACAACAGCATCATCCACGGTACGACTAATAGACTCACCACCACCACCACTGATGAACAGTCTCTCGCTCATATCATTTCTTCCTTCCCGTCTCGTGTTTCTGGAGTTCACACGTCGTGTAAGAAAAACCATCCAGATGAGCTGTCTGAGAAGAGAAGAAATAGTCATAGGAAATTGATGATAAAAAAAAAGAGAAATCAATACAAAGAGATCTTGAATTTCGTTTTTCTTGCTTTCTTTTCTCTTTTTTCTTTATTTCTCCTTTCTTTTTTCCCAACTTTATTTTCTTTTTTTCTTTTTCTTTTTTCCTGGCAGTTTTACTGTTTGGTATGTCCCAATGTCAGCCGCCCATACTCTGGCACATATACGCTAGCATACTCTCTCTCTCTCTCTCTCTCTCTCTCTCTCTCTGTCTCTCTCTCTCTCACACACACACTTACACACACACACACACTCACACACACACACACACACACACACACACACACACACACACACACACACATGCATACGTGCACACAGCTTCTCGATTTCGCAGACAAAATAAGGTGTGTTTACATGTTTCCACACTAGCTACCAATCCCTCCCAACAAAGACACAAGAGATCAGGTGTCGGTGTTTACCTTGCCATACTCACGCCATTGGGGGGTTAACAGAGCCAGAGGTTTGCAGAGCAGTCTCCGTGTCTACCTCAGTGTCTGTCTGTTTGTCTGTCTGTGTGTCGGCCACTCTCCGCTAGA
>JADBJO010005169.1:20000-25000 GCA_016801955.1 Conus betulinus
TCTTTTAATATATTTCCTAGACTGCATTCATCATAAAAAGAACACGTCTACGCCACACTACTTTCCTGGCTCTAGCTGTTCTAAATTCCCTATCTTTTTTTCTCTCTCCTTGCTCTTGTTCACTAAGTTTCCTACTCTTTTCAGTTCTTTATCCTGCCGTTTGTTACTTTTTTCCTTATTGTTTTCTTTATCCTCCTATGAAAGGATGTTTATACATTTTCATAATGTTCTGCTTTTTGAGCTTCTTTTTCCCCATCCTTTATGACTTTTTTTTTTTTTTCCTTTTCGCCATCTGTTTCTATTTTGATTTCAAGCTATTTCTACTTTCCCCCACACACACTCCCCCCCCCCCCCCTTTTTTTTTTTTTTTTTTTTTTTTTTTTTTTTTGCCTTCTCAGTTTATGTTTGTACGATTTCTCACTCTCTCCTATCCTTAGCAAATATTTCCCAGCTCAGAGTGGCAGTTCGGCGCCAGAAAGCTGACAACCAGTCATTGCCTGTAGGAGTTAGCCCACTCTCCCTAACCTCTCTCTCCTTCCCTGACCTCTCCTGTTGCAAGCCAGCATTATCGTTTGCAGCGACCTTCTCTTCTCATATGCAGACGTATCCACCAACGTCGCCCTGCAGACGCAGCATGGCTTCAATCACCTCCACAGCAGCCCACACCTGGCAGACTGGGGTTTAGGTGCTGAAAGAGGGCCCTCAGCACGTGTTCCCCGGGCTGCCTCAGACATGCCAGGACGTTCTGGAATCTCGCTGCAAGCAGAGCTCGGTCCAGCCAGAACTACAAGCTTTGACCTGTTTTTTTTTTTTTATTTAACCTGCTCCCACACATCTTCTCTTTATACTTTGCATTCTTACTTTTTTCTCTCCTTTTCCTTACGTTTTGTATTTGTTTGCACCCTCCACGGTTTCCACCCTGTTCTACCCTCCCTCCAAATTTTTTCCTACCTTCTCCTTCTCCTTTTTTTTTTTTTTTTTTTCTTTTTCATTCCATTCTGTTTCCTTTTTCACTATTTTCCTTACCTTTATTCAATCCCTTGTTTCATTTCCGGTTTTCAATTTCCTTCTCTTTTTCATCATGAAAATGTCCTTAACTTTTCTGATCTTCCTTTACAGTTTCTGAAGTCTCCCATTGCTCCAGCGGACCTCCATTTTTTTTTTTTTTCCCTTCTTTGTTTGTCTTTCTGCTTCTATTTATTGTTTCGTACTTTTACCATGATTGGTTTTTTTTATCTCTCCCTTTAAACCTACCTTTTGAAAATATCTTTTATTGATTTTAACCATATTCCTTACCTGTCTTGCTTTCCTATGTTTCCGTCTGTTTTCACTGTATTTTAAGCTATTCCCCATACTTTCATCCCACCCCCCCCCCCCACCCCCCGCGCGCCACCTGTTATTTTTTTCCCCATTTATCAATTTTTCCTATTTCCTAATGACCAGCTCAAAATGGTCGTGACATCCTAGACAGCTGACAACTCGTTGGCAATTCCAAGCGCTAACACACCTTCCCATTCCTTCCCCTGAAACAGAATGCCAGAGCTGCTGCAGCAGATCATGCCACATGGTATCCAGATGTGTTCTGACTGCAGACAGATGGTCACTGCCAGACAGACAAGTTCAGCAGACTGTGGCAGGAAGACACGTAACCTGTGGTTCTGGATGAAGACACGTGACCTGCGGTTCTGGATGAAGACACGTGACCTGTGGTTCTTGATGAAGACACGTGACGTGCGGTTCTGGATGAAGACACGTGACGCGTGATTCTGGATGAAGACACGTGACGTGGGGTTCTGGATGAAGACACGTGACGTGTGGTTCTGGATGAAGACACGTGACGTGTGATTCTGGTTGAAGACACGTGACGTGTGGTTCTGGATGAAGAAGACAAGTGACGTCTGATTCTGGTTGAAGACACGTGACGTGTGGTTCTGGATGAAGAAGACATGTGACATGTGATTCTGGTTGAAGACACGTGACGTGTGGTTCTGGAAGAAGAAGACACGTGACGTGTGATTCTGGGTGAAGAGACATGTGACGTGTGGTTCTGGATGAAGAAGACACGTGACGTGTGGTTCTCTGGGTGAAGAAGACACGTGACGTGTGATTCTGGGTGAAGAAGACACGTGACGAGTGGTTCTGGATGAAGAAGACATGTGACGTGTGGTTTCTGGATGAAGAAGACACGTGACGTGTGGTTCTGGATGAGAAGACACGTGACGTGTGGTTCTGGATGAAAAAGACACGTGACGTGTGGTTCTGGATGAAGAGACACGTGACGTGTGGTTCTGGATGAAGAAGACACGTGACGTGTGGTTCTGGGTGAAGAAGACACGTGACGTGTGATTCTGGGTGAAGAAGACACGTGACGTGTGATTCTGGGTGAAGAAGACATGTGACGTGTGGTTCTGGATGAAGACACGTGGCGCGGTAGTTTCTGGATGAAGTCACGTGACGTGTGGTTCTGGATGAAGACACGTGACGTGTGGTTCTGCATGAAGAAGACACGTGACGCGGTAGTTCTGGATGAAGACACGTGAGGCCGGAATTCTGGATGAAGACACGTGACACGTAGTTTCCCTGTCTGACGCAAGCCTTCCCATCATCAGTGTCTGGAATTGTTCAGCGGGTATATCTGACTTCAGCCAGCACTGCTTTTATACACTTCTTTTGCTCACCTACCCCCTCCCCCCTTTCTCCCCCCCCCCCCCCCCCCCCCCCCCCCCGCCCTCCCGATCTGCTTCTTTTATTGTTGTCACGTTTACCTCTCCCTCCTACTTTCCTATATTGTCCATCTTTTCCCTGTTTTGCGTTTCACCTTTTCCTATTTGTGTCTATCTTTTTTTTTTTATTTCCTTGTCATTTTCTACCTTCTTCTCTCCCCTTTTTTTTCTCTACTTTTTTTTTTCCTATGCTGCCCCCTTGCCCTAATTTTTCCTACCTTTACCCAACCCCCCCCCCCCCCCCCCCCCCCCCATGGTGTTCCTGTGTTCTTCTCAGGCTTCTTATTACCACGCTCAACAGGAGCTCCACCTGTTTCCAACTTTTTGTCCTAAACTTTTTGTTTCTTTATCGCTTTAGCTCTCTCTCTCCTCTCTCTCTCTCTCCTCTCTCTCTCTCTCTCTCTCTCTCTCTCTCTCTCTCTCTCTTGTGTTCTTTCCCTCTCTCTTCTTCTCCACTCTTGTTGTTCCCACTCTTCCTTTGTTTTCTTTCCCATGCTGTTCCCACTTCCCGTGTTGTTCTGATCTTTATCCTGATCTTGTTATCCTCTTTAGAATTAAGGTTATCTTTCCCATCATCCTTACTGCTATCTTTCCCTACGCGTCCTAACTTCGGCTTCTGCTTCTTTTTCCCCCGTCTCGTTTTAGGTCTTGTATATTCTCTTTATAGTCTGCTTTTAGTATCTTTGTCATCATCATTTATTACTGCTGTCTTTCCCTTACCTGTCCCTACTAATTTTCCTACTTTTTTTCTCCTTTCGTTTTATGTCTCCTATCTTCCCCATTTTTTTTTTTCATTTTTCAGATATGGTTTTAAACCCCCCCCCCCCCCCCCTCTCCATTCCCTTTTTATTTTTTAGAAAAAAAATGTCTATAATCTCTTTTTTTTTTGTTATCTTTCCCTTGCCTCGCTACTTGCGCTGCTTCCCAGTCTTTTCTACCTCTTCCTATTTTTTTTTTTTTCCTGCTATGGTTCTGTTTTTCCCTACTACTTCTGATTCTGCCTATTCATACCTGTTCCTATTTATTATTATTATCATTATTATTATTATTATTATTATTTTGTTTTTGTTTTTTTGTAGACACCATCTTTTCTCCAGCATCAGCTCAGCGTGGTGGAATGGAGCCAGACCGTTGAGAACCAGTCAGTAATGCCAAGCGTTAATAACCCCCCCCCCCCCCCCCCCCCCCACTACCACCACCACCCTCTCCTTTCTCTAGCTTCTCCCGTAGCGTAGAATGTTAGTTTTGGCTGCGGCGAACTTATCTCCCCAGGTCCAGATGGATTTTACCTCCCCCTGCAAACAATAGAGCTTCACCCCTGGAGCAGGGAAAGCAGGGGCGGTCATTGGCTGACCACGTGACTTCCTGTCTTGACCCCGTGTCAAAGGTCATGGTCTGGACTAACAGCCGTCTTGTGTTGTGCCAGTCATTTCTGGACTATCTCTGAAAGCCAGTTGACTTCAACCAGTGCTACCCCCCCCCCCCCCCCAATCCCTACATCCTCCCTGCTTCTTCTGACCTTTTTCTATTTCACCTCCCTTTGTTACCCTTTCCCATCACTTTTCAAATAGTTTTTTTTTGCATCTTACAAATCCCTTCTCCACCGTACTTTCTATCTTACAAATTCCTTCTCCACCATACTTTCCATCTTACAAATTCCTTCTCCACCATACTTTCCATCTTACAAATTCTTTCTCCACCCTACTTACCATCTTACAATTTCTTCTCCATCCTACTTTCCATCTTGCAAATTCCTTCTCCACACTACTTACCATTTTACAATTTCTTCTCCACCCTACTTTACATCTGACAAATTCCTTCTCCACCCTACTGTCCATCTCATTTTATACGTTCTCTACCATTTCTATCTAAACGCTCCTGCCATCCATGTTCTACGTATTGCTACTTTTTTTTTTCTGTCTTCTTCCTATTCATTCTGTGTTGTTTTTTTTTTTTCTTTTTTTTCTTTTTCTGTGAGAGTCAGATCTTCACACGGGGGCAGGGGGGATGGGAGGGAGGAGAGAGAGAGAGAGAGAGAGAGAGAGAGAGAGAGAGAGAGAGAGAAGAGAGAGAGAGAGAGAGAGACAGACAGACAGACAGACAGAGACAGACAGACAGACAGACAGACAGATATGCAGACAGACAGACAGACGGACGGATCTTCACGAGCTGCTGTGCATCTTTCCAAACCCTTTCAAATTTTCAAATTCCATCAGACAGGTTTTATCAAAGGGACTTGATCGCCATAGGCAAATTCAGGCTTTTTAATCCAGAATT
>JADBJO010005169.1:30000-35000 GCA_016801955.1 Conus betulinus
CTTTCATTTCTTTCTTTTCTTCCCCCCTCTTTCTTTTCTTTCCTTTCTTTCTGTTCTTTCCTTTCCTTTCTGTCGTTCCTTTCCTTTCTTTTTTTTACACGTAGTGCTTTTCTTTTGTCCTTTTCTTGCTCTCTTTTTCATTTCTTTCTTTCTTTACATGCAGTGCTATTTTTTTTTTTTTTTCCTTTTCTTCCTCTCCTTTCTTCTCATTCCTTTTCTTTTCTTTCTTTCTTTTGTTTCCCACTTTTATACCTTTCTTTCTTCTTCCTTTTCTTTTTATTCTTGTTTGATAGTAGTTGTAGGATTTCATTGTTTAAAGAGTGCGTGTTTCGGACTGTGTTCCAAGTTTCCATCCTTCGGAAGAATTTTCACCTACGGTTTCAAATCTGGGTGGGGGGGGGGGGGGGGGGAGGGGGGGGGCTGCCTTTGCTGTGTATTGTGCAGCGTGTCCTTCTCAGAGACGTTCTGGAACACATTCCCACTGACATCTCCATCCACACTGCTGAGCTGACAGCCTTAGTCCTGGGTCTTGAAGTGGTTTCTAAGTCAAAACATGAAGATCACCTCGTTTTGTTCGGACAGCCTTTCTGCGTTGGAGGCCCTTACTGGCCATAATTTCAAGCGCTATCAACTGCTCAAAAGGATTCGAACTGTACACCTCTCTGAAACCAGATGGATACAACATAGGTTTGTTTGGGTTCCCAGCCATGTGAGTATTCGAGGCAATGAAATAGTTGATGAACTTGCCAAGAGTGCCACATAGAAAAGGGTTTAAGCAGACTGTCTATAATAATAATAATAATAATAATAATAATAATAATAAAATAATAATAATAATAATGAATATTATATAGCAGCTATTCTCGGCTAGAGACCAAACTCTAAGCGCTTTATAATCAACACTCGTTTACACAACGGGCTGCCTGCCTGCCTGGGTAGTGCCGACTGAAGAGCTGCCAGCTGGCGCTTCATTCAGTCGTTTCCCGTGTCATCCAGTCACTATCGTTCAATATCGTTCACTCAAGTTCCTTACTTTCTTCATTCTTCCCATTTCTCACACAGGGTGCATGCTATGTGTAACGTGTCATCCATACCAACGGCCAAACTGGCCTTCTCTTCCGAAAGTTGGTTGATGGGATTTTACGTGTGTGCCAGTTATTATGCGTGCTTCACACACGGAACCTCGGTTTATAGTCTCATTCGAAGGACTGTGGGGGAATGGAGTCAGAACCAATGTTAAACTCCGAGGGGAAAAATCCCCTGTACCTCAACGCCCAGAGGAGATTCGAACCCGCAACCCAGGATCACCAAGATTACGAGTCCGGCGCTCTACCACTGAGCTGTTCCGGCTCTATCCCTCACTCTGACCTGAAAACCCAGAGCCAGGCTAGCCAGAGGAATGGAACTTGCAGACGGATAACAAACTCTGTAAAAAAATCCGTCCAAACCTGAAAGAGTTTTTTTTTTTTTTTTTTTTTAAATTTTTTTATCAACTTTTCCCAAGATGGCCCGTCAAGAAAATAAAAGCTTTGAGCCGTCTGCATACAGGCCACTTTTTTTTTAATTTTTTTTTTTTTTACACCCATTCTTATCGTTTAAAAAGGTTGATGAAGAAACTCCGTGGTGGCATTCCATGTCGTGTACCACTCATCAGTGAACCATGGTTCTTCTAGAGTGGTTGGGATTTGCCATGGTGTGAGATATTTTACAGCAGGACTCCATGAAAATCCTTGTTCAGAGATGTCCCACGTGGTCTGACTCTTTGAATTCTAAGGCAGATTAAAAAAAAAAAAACAAAAAAAAAACCTGATCTAAGATTTTCACGGAGGAAAGATTTTTGAAAATGAAAATATCCAGTGTGTTTTTAAAGGCTTGTGTGAATAACTTAAAAAAAAAAAAAAAAAAAAAAACCTTTGTGAGTTGACTTCAACGCGGTGGTGACAGCCCTGATTTAACCCTTTGCGGTCGGCTGGGCTGTAACGCAACATTACCCTTACCCTCAATTAGTACACGATTGCCCATGGTTTACCTCATGAGGTCAATGGACTGTTTTTGCAACTCTCTCTCTCTCTCTCTCTCTCTCTCTCTCTCTCCTCTCTCTCCACCCTCTCTCTCTCTCTCTCTCTCTCTTATATGAATTGATATGTCCCTGGTGTTACATTTATCGGAACTGGTACGTTTGCGTAACTGTTCATTTACGATTAATTATCTATATGTATTAAAGATTCAATGCTCTTGTATTATATACCGGCCTTATGTTGTTGCTTTATTGTTGCCGTTGTCATCGTCGTCATCGGTAACTCATCGTTGTTGTTGTTGTTGTTGTGTGTGTTGGTTGGTGGTGGTGGTGGTGGTGGGGTGGTGGTGGTGTGGTGCTATTGTTGTTGTTGTGGTTGTGTTGTTGGTTGTTTGGTGGCGGTGGTGGTGGGGTATTGGTTGTTTGTTGTTATTGTTTGTTGTTGTGTAGTCTATATTTAGGGTTCGGAACAAAACACGCTAATGTTCCATGTCCTGTTTAATTTAAAGCTTAGGAAAAAGGTCAGATGGATCAATAGTTTCGATGTGAAAACGTTCAGAAACAGGGTGAAAGCGGTCTCTTCACACCAGTTGTGGGGGTCCACTCTTCACTGCCTCCAAGATCTCATCTCTATCTGCCTAGCAGGTGATGGCTACCTGACTCTGTTCAGTCTCTCTCTCTCTCTCTCTCCTCTCTCTCTCTCTCTCTCTCTCTCTCTCTCTCTCTCTACCCTCTCTCTCTCTCTCCTCTCTCTCTTAGACAGTCTGTCTGGCCGATCCTTCCCTCTGTCTGTCTGTCTCTCTCTCCATCTTCCCTCTCTCATTCTCTTCTCGCTCCTCTCGCTACTTCCTCTCTCTCTCTCTCTCTCTCTCTCTCTCTCTCACATACTCACTCACTCACTCAGATGTGTGCTCTAGCCACATGCACACACAGACACACACAAACACACACTGTGTGCATGGATTAGTACTGTGGTCTTCATTCTTGGCTTTATTAGTTTCCTTTAGGCCTGAGTTGTGTAAATGTTATAGAATGAAAACGTCAGCGCACCAAACATGAGAAAATCAACAAACCCAGACGCCTTTGTATGAAACGCCAAAAATTAACATTAAAATCAGCGAGACAATGTCCATTGGTAAATGAACACACGGATCGTGCACGTTGTGTGAAAGTTTGTTGGAAGAAAGAACAATGGGAAAGTGGAGAAAATAGTAGAAGAAATGGAGGCCCAGTTAAAAACAAACAAACAAACAAAACAACAAACAGAAAAGTTAAAAAACTAATGTGGGAAAAAAAAAAATGGCATCATGTATCTATCCACCTATCGCTTCAGCGAAGAGGCTGCACAAAGCTGCCGCTAACAGAAGACTGGTGCTCCAGTGGATTCCAGCTCACTGCGGGATACCAGGCAACCAGTTGGCTGATCACCTGGTGAGGGAGGGCGTTCAAGGGAAGCAGTCTAACAACAGCGTCCAGCGAGATGGGAAGCATCATCCGGACTATCACAACGCCCAGGACACCCAGGATGGATGATGATCGTCTGTTGTCCAGACAGCAACACAGTGTCGTCGTGAAGCTCCGCATCGGGCACACAACAGATTTAACGGTCATTTGTGCCGGAAGCTCAAGGTGGTGCTTTCTCCAGTCTGTCTTGTGGGCAGGGCAAGAACAGACAGTGGAGCATGTGCTCCAAAAATGCCCATGACATGAACAGCCAAGGAGAGAGGTGTTGCCAACAGAGACAATTCTGATGACGAGCGAAGCTCTACGGCAGTCTACAAAAGCTGGAGAAAACGACACTATTCACCTCAAGGCGGGACTGACCTGTTATACCAAGGCGTACGAGAAGAAGAAGAAGAAGAGAAGAAGAAAGAAGAAGAAAGAAGAAGAGAGGAGGAGGAGGCGGAGAGGAGGAGGAGGAGAAGAAGAAGAAGAAGAAAGAAGAAGAAGAAGAAGAAGAAGAAGAAGAAGTCCTACTGGAGACCATACCAAACTCTACATTAGGTATTAACGAGCTGAGAACAAAACAAACAAACAAACAAACAAACAAAACAAAACAAAACAAAACAAAAAAAGCCCACAAATAAATGGATGTGATGAGAATCGAATCCACCACCTCCCAGCCACCAATCCTGGATGTGAACCACCGAGATACTAAAAACAGACCAGTGAGATTCACTGGCGAATGGGTAATCTCTTTTGCTTTCTGGTAAGAACATGCAAAACGCCTGCTGTTTTACAACTGCGTTTCTAAAATCTTCCTAGATGGTTTCTCTGTCTGCTTCCTTTACCACTCTCTACCACCTACCCCCCCCCCCTCCAACCCACTTCTGTCAGCCTGCAAAAGTCACAAATTGAACACCGGAAGACATGGGCTGCTAAACTGGGTCGCCGATTCAATCCCTATCTGACAAACTGCAGGACACCAAACGGACAAAATGTCAAATGTATTCACACACTCCCAGTCTGCTGTGCTGCCCTTTAAGGTGACATGACGAAGAAACATGGCTGCGCACTGTCTTCGATCTCCCACACAATGTGGGGAGGGTTTATGTTTTGTTTTTCTCTGTATAATGTTCGATCACAAAAGTCAAGGACGATACGCATTGAAACAGCACTGGTACAGTTACCATTTCCGTCTGTTCCATTCAGTTTGTGGAAAAGTTTGGATGCGTGCAGTGTTGTTTCGGATACGTGAACTTTTAAGGGAAAAAAAATCAATGTGCTTCTCTCTCTCGTCTGTCTGTCTGTCTGTCTGCCTGTCTGTCTGTCTGTCTGTCTATCAATGTATAAACTAACTAACTAACTAACTAACTAACTAACTAACTAACTAACTAACTAACTTGCTAAACTAATTAACTAACTAACAACTAACTAACTAACGAAACTAACTAACTAACTAACTAACGAACTAACTAACTAACTAACTAACTAACGAACGAACGTTGCCAGGATGGTACAGTATGTTGGTGAGATGGGAAAC
>JADBJO010005169.1:40000-47500 GCA_016801955.1 Conus betulinus
AGAAGAAGAAGAAGGAGAGAAGAAGAAGAAGAAAGAAGCAGAGAAGAAGAGAAGAAGAAAGAGAAGAAAAAAAAGAAGAAGAAAATGAAAGAGAGAAGGAAACTGAAAAAAAGTCAAGTGACTTGCCAGGATATGTCGAATCATTTCCGTGTTGTAACATCTGCTGTCATGCGATTCTACGGCGAAAGGCGGGGGATGGGTAGAACGCATCCCACTGCAACACATAATTGCTCTGATACAGTCGTGGTACATTAGTTTAAAGTACTGGGTCTGAAGATCTGAGTTTCTGTGTGTACATCTCAAAGGGATCTTTGAGGACGTGTGGGTCTTCTTCTCAGCCTTGCTGGTTTCTACCGATGTCTACCTACCTATCTATCTATCTATCTATCTATCTATCTATCTATCTATCTATCTATCTATCTATCTATCTATCTCTATCCACCCATCTCTATATATCTTTATATACCTCTCTATTTATCCATCTCTCTCTCTATCTCTGGTCTGTCTGTCTATCTATCTATCTATCTATCTATCTATCTATCTATCTATCTATCTATTATCTATCTATTGGATATTTAAGAAAGTAAGCATACAGCAGTGATCAGCATGGACTTTCAAAGCATCATCCTCATCATCTCTCATCATCCTCATCATCCTCATGCTGAGCGATCAGCATCAAGATGAGCCTCAAACTCTGTGGAACTTCTTGCTGCTTTCTTGCTGACCTCAACGTCAATTTCGCCTGTACAGCCTGCGCCCTCACTGGTGAGTCTCTGTGTCGAGGTGGTCGGTGTGACAGTTCACAGTGACTGTCGTCTGAATGATGTGGTGGCATTCTCTGAAGGGGCAATCATAGTCACGCTGGCTCTGCGTCTAAGCTGTTAATGTCATCAGTAGAAGACTTAGCATGTGGTGTCCTGTGTCTGTCGGGCCAGAACAGGAACCCCTGAGCACCACTGAAGTGACCCGGCAGCAGAGCAGTATCTCCTGTGGTGGGTTTCCTAACGGTGACTTGCGTCATCTTTTGTTTGAGTGCTCAGCGTTGACCTCGCTCTATCAGGAGAAAGGTATTGAGATGAATAACTTTGATAATGTCCATAGAGTCTTATATGGTTGAAGTGTTGCTGAAATTGCCATGGTTATTTCGCAGTCACAGGTTGCAATGTTTTTTTGTAAAGATCACAACTTTGTGTACCACTAGGGTATTTCACTTATGTAAATATGCACACATCAGATGTGGCTTTGCAAGTACTAGATAAGTGAGTATGAGGGGTTTTTGTTTGTTTGTTTTTTTTTTTTTTTCAACAAGTGTCTAACACCATCTGGCGATGAAAAGACATTAACAAACCACTGAACTGAACGTTGATGATGACTGTTCTTCGTAGATCGTCCGTGCCAGAATTGTGACAGGGTGTGGCACTGGAAACTGGAATGGACGCGGAAGTGATGCCATTGAAACGGCACAGAAGGTAGGACAGAAGAAAATCCGGTCAAGGGTTGTGGTGGACGGGGCAGTGCTGGAGGTGTCCCAGCGCTGTGAGGGAGGCATTGCAGTGAAGCGGCCAGCGCTCTCTTCAGAACGGTCATTGGCCTTCCCTCGAGAGGAGACTGTAGCCACTCCTGTGGTTTCCATGTCGCTTGAACCTTTACCGTGTTTCCTGGGTCTTCCATGACCTAGTGACTCAATAAAATCATTATTATCTTATGAACAGATAGAGTGAAATCTTAGGGAGTTTGTTGACAATCCTAATATCCGTTGGTCACAGAAGTGTCCTGTATGGGGCACAATCAATTATGAGCGTAACTGGCCGCGGTTCCTCTAGGACCTGTACATTTTTAATGGGTCGCACATGACCCACGCCATCGGGTGAGGAAGTTGCTGAACCGCTCTTTGTCGGGGTGTGGGTCTTACAAGACCCGCATGATCTGAATAGGGGTAAGCAATAGGAATAGCCTCTATAAAATGTGTGGGTCTGGCAGGACCTACACGATCGGGTCTGTGAAGTCCAAAACATCATCCGGTAAAGGTTAAAGCCAACCTTTCCTCTGAGACAACAGTGTGAGGGGAAACTGTGGTGCCTGAATGCGAACGTCTGCAGTCCTCTGATGCTCATTCAGAATTCAGCAGTCTCTGGACACCGTGAAAGACAGCAGTACTTTTAAATCCAGTTAACAAGATAAAAAAAAACAAAAAAAAACAAAAAAAAAGTGTCGCAGTATAGAACATCGACCACATCTCTTTCCAATCGGTTTTCAACTATACATTGTGCTCTGGGTCATTCCAAAAATGTTAGATTTTTACCCAAGAAAAGAGGATCATCGCCATTGTTTCATCTCCGGTTTTGATACAATATCCTCCCGTTCCCCCCCCCCCCCCCCCCCCCCCCCCCCCCCCCCATCGCTCGCTCCCACTCTGCTAACTCTGGCTTTCTGAGCAATGCTGAGGATGGTTAAGGTATTGTAGCGGAGTTCTATCTGGGTCTGATAATACATCACATAATATATTGTGCACCTCGCTTTGTCATACATCCCGGCACAAGTCGGGTTTTAGCCGTACAGAAACAGACAGTACTGGTCAGGAGATTAGATCAACAATACGTGGTTCCAGTGTTCCCGCCTGAGCGCTTAGTACACTTATCAACTGTTGCATAGCAAGCAAGTCATGGCCTAACAATACCTCCAACGCATGGCTATGATGGACCACAGCACCTACAATCTCCAGGCCCATTGCCTGCTATACCACGGCAGGCAGTGACGGTCCTCATCATGTTCCACGACAAAAGGCAGCATGGGAGTCATGAGGGTACCTTGGGGGACCCCCTGCTTACCTGGAACCCGTCACTGGGCCACAGCGTGGAGAAAGTGGAGCTTCGTAGCATAAATCCAACGTGCTGTGGTCACTGGTATCCCAGGCTGTCAGTTGTCTTCTCTGTCATTTTAAACTATGACATCTTAGAGTTTCCGAGTAACTGTCAAACCTCCAGAAAGTATCCTCGTGCAGACGAACATCCCAAAGATCGCATGCTACCTTTGTTCTCAACGACCTGCTGAAGTACTTTGTCTACAACATTAGTTAAAGGGTAATTAAAGGAAACAAGATACGAATGCATTGTTTATCTCGTAGAGATAAAAAACAAGGAATGTTTTGACAAAGAAGTGAGTAGAGGGATGGCGTTTTTGTTGGGTGGTAAAGCTACCTTACACACGCACGCACGCACGCACGCACGCACACACACACACACACACACACACACACACACACACACACACACACACACACACACGCACGCACGCACGCACGCACGCACGCACGCACACACACACCACACACACACACACACACACACACACACACACACACACCACACACACACACACACACACACACACGGGCGCGCGCGTTCACGCGCGCTGGTGGGTGCGACTGAGTTTTTTTTTAATTTTTTAATTTTTTTTTTTCGAAACAAATCAGTGTAGTTCAATGACATGAGCATGCCATCAAAGCAGTGCAATGTTTAATCCCCGTGAGATCAGTCCTTCAGTCTAACCTGCAGCATGACTGAGTCCCTGACAGCTGACCTTTGCCGCACTCTTCCCTTCGTCTTCACCCGCAGTGGCTGACATTTCCGTCTCTTTCGGTTTTGTGTTTTCTTTCTTGCCTGCCTTTTTTTTAATCGTTGGTAGTAATTGTAGTAGTGTGTGTGTGGTTCGTTTATTTCTGTTCATGTGTTTCCCTCAACAGAGGTTAGTGAACTGTTTCGCAATCCTCCCCCCTCTCTCTCCTCTCTCTCTCTCTCTCTCTCTCTCTCTCTCTCTCTCTCTCTCTCTCTCTCTCTCTCTCTCTCTCTTTCATATGTTTACCTTCCTCTTATAATGCATTTATTTGAAATTGGTAATGTGCGCGTAAATGAGTTCTTTTAGTTAGTTTTGTGCGCGTAACTGATTTCTTTGAGATAAGTTTTTGAAGGCATGCATTTTTTCGTATTAGTGCCATTGTGAAAGAAAAGTCATAATGTAGTTTGTTATTGTTAGTCGTGGTGGTGGCTTTTTTCTTTGTCATTTCTTTTGCTGTGGGCTGGGGGGGCAAAAAAAAGAAGCTAACTGATGCATGTTTCTCGTTTCTCCTGCACGAAAAAGGGAAGAAAGGAAAAGGAAGTAAGAAAAAGAAAGAGAGATAGAAAGTAAAAGAGAGAAAGAAAGGAAGGAATGAAGGAAGGAAGAAAGAAAGGAAGATGTTTGCAATCAGGGTCAGAGTGGTCGGAAGTGAAGTATACGGTCGTGTAATCTAACCATTCGTGATATCGGATCTTTACGGCAATAAAGGACAGGGTAGAACTTCGCCTTCCAAAATGTCCTTCTTTACACCCCTTTGTCATTAGACCATGGGACTTAATCTTTTAACTTCTGTCAATAGACCATGGGACTTAATCTTTAAACTTCTGTCATTAAGCCATGGGACTTAATCTTTAAACTTCTGTCATTAGGCCATGGGATTTAATCTTCAAACAAAATACCTTCATTGGGCCTTGGAATTCAATCTTTAAACAAGATTCCTTCATTGGGCCATAGGGTTTAATCTTTAAACACAATACCTTCATCAGGACATAGGATTTAATCTTTAAACAAAATTCCTCATTAGGCCATGGGATTTAATCTTGAAACTTCTGTCATTAGCCCATGGAATTTAATCTTGAGACTTCTGTCATTAGGCCATGGGATTTAGTCTTCAAACAAAATTCCTCCATTAGGCCACGAGATTTAATCTTTAAACAATATTCCTTTATTAGGCCATGGGATTTTACCCTTAAACAGAATTCCTTCATTAGGCCATGGGATTTAATCTTCAAACAAAATTCCTTCCTTCATTTTTTGGCCATCCTAATGGTTTTTTTCTTATCGTTTTTTTTTTTTTTCCCCATTTTCACTACTTCACCGACATTTCGTTTCTTTTTTCTTCTCCTTTTTTGTTCTCTTTTGTGAGTGGATTCATATGAATGAGTATAACAAAGGCATTTATATGAATGCGTATAATAAAGGCATTCGTATGAATGAGTGTAATAAAGGCAGTACTACGGAGTTCAGTCCTGGTCATAGATCCCATCACAGTTGTATGTTCTACGCTCACTTTCATAATATATCCCAAGGTTGGTGGTAAGGCCTGGGTGATACAGACACCTGCTGTGTGGCCAGAAAACCCCGAGCAGCACTTTCAGAGGACACATCCATTCACCAAGGTCAGCTCTAGGCAGGAGCCAGCCGGGGACTGAACAGATCCCAGAAAAAAAAATGGCGCTGATGAGAATCAACCCCACCACCTTCAGTCTGCAAAACCGCTGTGCTACATCAGTGTCACGCCGGTGGTATCCACATGATTTTCTGTCCCCTAAGAATTCCAGTATCAGCCGCCTGACACAGAGCCCCAGAGGATGGCTGAAGTAGCCCGTCAATCGAACTCACATGGACAAGAAAAAGGACCCACGACAGAGTCAATGGGCAACGTGTACCACGTGCAGCCAATGTGCAGGACTGTCTTTTTACACAGATAGAATCACCCAGAAACACCGCTGTGATTGTCTTTGAATCCCTGCGGGGGTTTATCAACTGTTCGATCAGTGTGAACAAAATATGTGGCATTTGTTGGGTCTTGTCAACACTTTATAGGTTTGTTGCCTTTTTTTTTTTTAACTGAAGTGACTTGGTGCACAGCAAATATCAAGGATGTATCACCATTATTGATCTATTGACAGTTTCAGTTGTTTCCGGTTTTGTTGCTGTTTCTGGCGTAAAAGGTCATAACATTCTTTTTTGGTTAATAAGTATATAATGAAATCTTCAACAGGCGATGACAAGTTTATAATCGGAAAAAAAGCGAAGTCTACTAGCTCTACCATCCAAATGTTAACTTAAGTGAACACCATATTCTTATGTGGCTTTTGTTTCGTTAAAACATGCATATTCCTCAACGTATAATGTCGACCTAGCTGATTCACATAAACTGCGCTCCTAAAAATCCGTCAGTCGATTTAGAAACATGTACATGTTTCCTTTACATTTAGTTCACACCTACACCCCCCTCATCCCACTTCTGCGAGCCTGCTGAAAGTCAGAAACTGAACACCGGCACCCAGGAACTCTTACACCGGTTGGCTGATTCCACCCACTTCCAATAAACTGTAGGACAAGCAATGGAAAAAATGTCAAATGTATTCACACACACCCAGTCTGCTGTGCTGCCCTTTAAGGTGACATGACGAAAAAAAAAAAAAAACATGGCTGTGCACTGTCTTCGTTTTCTCGTGGCAGTGACTCTGTTGTCTCTGATTCCATACCATGTGCAGCGGTTCTTGGTTGGGTTTCTCTGCATCATGGTACGTATCTGTAGAAAACGGAGTTCGACCACGAGAGTCAAGGACGAAACAAAGTGAAGCAACTCTGGTCTAGTTACCATTTTTTTTTTTTTTTTTTTTGACGTCTCTTCGATTTAGTTTGTGGCAGAGTTTGGATGCAACCATAACGTTGTTCAAGTTAGCTGTTTTGTTTTAGGAGGGAGGAAGAAAAACGTTGACGTGCTTCTCTCTCTCTGTGTCTCTCTTTCTGTCTGTCTGTCTGTCTGTCTGTCTGTCTCTGTCTCTCTCTCTCTCTCTCAGTCTCTTGGTCTCGCTCTCCGTCTCTGTCTGTCTGTCTGTCTGTCTGTCTGTCTCTGTCTCTCTCTCTCTGTCTCTCTCTCTCTGTCTCTGTCTCTCTCTCTCCTCTCCTCTCTCTCTCTCTCTCTCTCTCTCTCTGATGTGTTTCTGTTAGATACCCACAAATGAACTGACGCAACCAGAGTAAGCTGTATTGATGAGTGTCACCCAGCAGACAAAAGTCAACACCAGACAGGAATAGCAGATAGTTCTGTTCATGACACAGAATTGGATGGTTCCTATAAACTGTCATTGAAGATCCTTTTTTCATCTGATATTTCAACGCTTTTTTTTTCCTCCATCCCCCACCCCTAATCTATCAATTCCATGTCGGCATCCCCCACCTCCCCTGCCTCCTACTCTCCCCCTCTCTCCCCCCCGGTAAAAGTATAGGTTGCATTCATATTAGCTGTATAATTATTGTGTGTGCACCGATATATTTTTTTTTTTCATTGTGCCTGTGCATTATGTTGATTACGCGTTTTCTTCTTTTCCTCTCGTGAGCCAGAGCTGGACATGAAACCCCCCCCCCCAAAAAAAACCGCGTTTATCTATCGCCCTCATTAATAAAACCATGCTTTCATATACACGTGTGTTTGTCTATCTCTCTATCTATCTCTCTCACTCTATCTATCTCTCTCTATCTCTCTCTCTCTCTCTATCTATCTATCTATCTCTCTATCTGTCTGTCTATCTATCTATCTATCTATCTATCTCTATCTATCTATCTATCTATCTGTCTGCTGTCTATCTCTCTATCTGTCTGTTTATCTCTATCTGTCTGTCTGTCTATCTATCTATGTATTATCTACTTATT
>JADBJO010005169.1:57500-60000 GCA_016801955.1 Conus betulinus
TCTGTGGTATTAAAGCTATTGATCAATAGACCAGGATTTGTGTTTTAATTCGCTTTAGGTATTTCATTGGACCTAAATATGCACACAGCTGTTGCAACACAGAAAACTGTGTAGTAGTTGTTGTACCAGCAGCAGCAGCAGCAGCAGCAGCAGTAGTGGTAGTAGTAGTTGTAGCAGCAGCAGCAGCAGCAGCAACAGTAGTAGTAGTAGTAGTAGTAGTAGTAGTAGTAGTAGTAGTAGTAGTAGTAAAAGTAGTAGTAGTAGCAGTGATGACAGAAACAGTAGCAGCAGCAGCCACTGCCACAGCAGCAACAAAAACATCTGCTGAAATAGTTGATGTTACTGCTTCGAGAAAGACATGAACCACCAATCTGACTGACATTTAATGACTGTGACGCTAATGATTACGACCAGATCATGCTAAGCTTGGCGTTTTCGAAAGAGAAGAAAAGGTCACCATAGCACAACACACCAGGCCGGTTCCTGCCTGTTTGGGCATTATAGTATTCACCCAGCAGTAGGCTTATTCCTCATCCGTTCCGTGTTCCAGGGCTTTGGTTCAGTGATAGACATTGCAGTATCCAGATTCAGCGGCAGTACTGCTAAGCTGATTAGCTTCATACAATCCCTGTTTCTGGGCCCATAGTCGGATGAAATATATAACAGTATCCAGAGTCTGGGGCAGGTGGCGCTAAGCTCATTGCTGGGCTATTAATCCCTGTCCCAGGGCCTTGATGGTGATAATAGACGTAGTGGTGGGGGGATGGACCGTTGATCCAGTCGCCATTCATTGGTCCCTGGAGCCTGATGGACTGTCTCCTCCTTCCACACGTCTGGCACCAGGCCAGTGGAAGGAGGAAGACAGGAAGGGGGTGGAGGGTAGGCAGAAGGAGAGCGAAGGAGCGGTGATAGGGGCTGATGTGTTGGGCGAGTGCCAGTCTGCTTGATTTAAGTGTCAGGGCCAATTTCAGCCTCTGGCTGAGTGACGGATGTACCCATTATATACAGCTTGAAGTGTAGTTTTGCTTTCTATGGTCTCTGAGTGTAAGAGTTGACACCACCCGACAGGTACGTATACATTTCGCTGTTTTGTTGTTGTTGAAAGCTACAAACGCCTGTAGCTGTAAGCTGTTGTAACACAGTACAACAGTTCTAATGCAGAAACATTACACCTCATTAAATATCCTAAATTGCTGTTGTTCCTGTTCACACACATTCAGCTTACAGGATGGCCCTGCTTAAATTAAGTTTTAATGTACACAGTCATATGTGTGTGTGTGTGTGTGTGTGTTGTGTGTGTGTGTGTGTGTGTGTGTGCGTGCGTGCGTGGCGTGCGTGCGTGCGTCCGTGTATGCGCGCGCGCGCGCGCGCGCGCGCGCGTGTGTGTGTGTGTGTGTGTGTGTGTGGATGTGTTGAGTTCTTGTATGCTCGAGCAAAGGCAACAAGAGAAGAAGTACCCATTAGAATACAAGAAGTGAATGGTCTCTGAGGAAGAAGATTTGAGACGCCGACAGGTACGTATAAATTTCGCTGTTTTGTTGTTGTGAAAGCTACAAACGCCTGAGACATGTTGTAACACACACAACAGTTCTAAGCAGAAACACACACACCTCATAAACATCCTAAAATTGCTGTTGTTTCCTGTTCACACAAATTCAGCTTACAGGATGGCCCTGCACAGTTTAATGTACACAGTCATATGTGTGCTGTGTGTGTGTGTGTGTGTGTGTGTGTGTGTGTGTGTGTGTGAAAGGCGTGTGCGTGCGTGCGTGCGTGGGTGCGTCCGTGTATGCGACGCGCGCGCGCGGCGCGCGCGCGAGTGTGGTGTGTGTGTGTGTGTGTGTGTGTGTGTGTGTGTGTGAGAGAGATGTCGAGCAAAGGCACAAACAGATGAAGAAGAAGAAGACAGAAACAGAACAAGAAGAAGAAGAAGACAGAAGAAGAGAAGAGAGAAGAGAGACATGCTTTGAGTGCCAGAGAGAGACACAACACCAATGCACGCACACACACACACACACAACACACACACACACACACACACCACACACAAGGACACACACACAACAGAGAGAAACAGAGAGGACAGAGAGACAGAGAGACGGTGAGTGTGTTTGGTGTGTGTGGTGTGTGTGGGTGTGTGTGTGTTTGTGTGTTGTGTGTGTGTGTGTGTGTGTGTGTGTGTGTGTGAGGAGAGAGAGAGAGGGAGAGAGAGAGAGAGAGAGAGAGAGAGAGAGAGAGAGAGAGAGAGAGAGAGAGAGAGAGTCAATAAAACGACGCCTCTTCAAAGAGCACTCTCACCGACAGCTAAAAAACGGCGTGCTACCCCTCTTACCAGGACCACTGTGAGACAGATTCCATACCCCCCCCCCCCCCCCCCCCCCCCCCCCCCCCCCGACGCCTGTGATTGACCCTCGCTCCTCCCCCTCAAGGCAGATTGTTTATCAACTCCTATATACAGTGACAACTCTCCATCTTCTCCATGTGTCTCCCTCCCACCCTC
>JADBJO010005169.1:80000-85000 GCA_016801955.1 Conus betulinus
CTCTCTCTTTCTGTCTCTGTCTCTGTTTCTGTCCCTGTCTCTGTCCCCCCCTCTCTCTCTCTCTCTCTCCATACCTACAACATTTTTGTATTCCTGTCTCTTTTTGTTGTTTCTATCTTCTTTCATCTTAATGATTTCTCCTCTCTTCCCGTGGCAGAGCATTGTGTAGGATGAGTGAGTGGTGCATTGCTCAGAGGCAGACTGATCCAGTCAGGGAAGGCTAGCACAGAGGACCATGCTGGCTGGCTACACCACCTCTAGTGTGTAGCACATTACTGAGAACAGAGGGCCTTAGAGATCACTACGATCTACTGTCACGGGCAAAACTGCACGCACGAATAACCAGCGATAAACGTAACAAGATGCAAAGTACATGAACGTACTCCCAGTACATTATTAAAAAAAAGGGTATATATATATATATATATATATATATATATATATATATATATATATATATATATAGAGAGAGAGAGAGAGAGAGAGAGAGAGAGAGAGAGAGAGAGAGAGAGAGAGAGAGAGAGAGAGAGAGAGAGAGAGAATTGGAGTAAAAAGGCAAACAAGCAATGTAAACAAATGTAATCCAGTACTTTCGAGTGGCTGCTCTTTTTCAAGGACGACAGACTATGTAATCACGTCAAAAGTGGAGTGACATCATTAGGTCGAGGCTAAAGAAAACTTGCGTCATGACAGTATATGTCATCATCAAGTAATGCAAAGTCTAACACACCATCCTGTAGTTACCATTTTGTCACTCCCCACCCCCACCAGTATACTTACAGATAGCCCCCACCCCCCACACCCCACCCCCCCCTAGTTTTCTTTCTTTTCTTTTTTTTATTCCCTTTCTCTCTCTCACTCTCTCTCTTCTCTCTATCTGTCTGTCTGTCTGTCTGTCATGTCTGTCTGTCTGTCTCTCTCTCTCTCTCTCTCTCTCTCTCTCTCTCTCTCTCTCTCTCTCTCTCAGGTCTTCATTTTGTTAGTTGTACCAGAGGTAAGAACTGAGTCACTATTAAATGCAAGGGAACTCAGTGCGTGTAACTAATGATTAGTCGTGAGTGCTCAGGCCTTGTGGATGCTTTGTCTGCAGTTTACGAATCCAGAATATTTTTCCCCTGAGGTCTCTATGAATGTCACTAAGTATGCATTGTTTTTCAACTGGCCTACAACGCGTGTCTTGAGGTGGGTGGTTGTGCATGTGAAATGATGTGTGACGTGGTTGCCTGTATTGTTCTGGATGTGTGACCTATGTAAGTAGAAGGGTTATCTGAGCGAGTTGCGTGTTTCTTTCTCCGTCCCAGTATATCCCCATCTCAGTAGATCCCCGTCTCGGTAAATCCCCATCTCGGTAGATCCCCGTCTCGATAGATCCCCAACTGTGGAAAGTGGACGAATTTCTGTCTCGATAGATCCCCGTCTCGGTAGATCCCCGTCTCGTAGATCCCCGTCTCGGATCCCCGTCTCAGTACATACATGCATTCAATACTTCAGCGTGATTATTTTTCGCCATGTGGATAGCCGAGTCCTAAAAGTGAAAATCAACATAAGAAAGAATCCACCAGCAAGTTACGGGGATCTATCGAGACGGGGATCCATCGAGACGGGATTCTATCGACACGGGGATCCATCGAGACGGGGATCTATAACAACTGGGAGTAAAAAAAAAAAAAACAAAGTTAGTTGCAAAGTGAGTTGACTGCAGGAGGGAGATCTACACAGATTAAAAAAAAAAAGTCTTTACAAAGACTCCACCAAACAGCTTGCGCAAACAAATCACAAGACAAAACACGACGCGTTTGGACCTCCTAGGTCTCCTCCAGGCAAGATGAACAACACTCAGACAACGAAAATGAGGAGCGAGCATTCTCTTATTTTCGTCGAATTCGGCGCAAGATGGGCGTGGAATGAAAACGAGCCCGTCAGGAAAGAGACGATGCGATTTGAAGTGGTAGTGATGATAACAATGAGACTGATAGTAATAATGATAATGGTGATGATAAAAAATATAGATAAAGGTAATAGAGGATTGTTGATGCTCTACGGAAGCGGGACATGGCGGACAACACAGACGATGCAACAAAAGATTCAGACATTCTTCAACACCTGTCTGAGGCGCATCTACAAAATCCGATGGCAGGAGAAGTTCCGAAACGAAGATCTGTGGGAGCGTGCGGGACAGGAACCAGTGGCCAAGCAGGTGCTGCGAAGGAAGTGGGGCTGGATCGGACGCACCCTCAGGAAGCCAGCGTCCAGCGCCACACGCCAAGCCCTGACCTGGAACCCGCAGGGAAAGAGGAAGAGAGGCCGGCCTCGCAACAGCTGGAGGCGAGACACTGAGGCCAAGGGACCAACTGGACTGGAATGACCAGAACAGCCCAGAACAGAGTGTGATGGCGAAGGGTCGTCGATGGCCTATGCTCCACCAGGAGCGATGGGCATAATGAAGTGAATGAATGTTGGTGACACTTTAACAATAGCAGTTGTAGTATGGGCAAACGAAAACGAAAGCAGGTTCACTGAGCCGTCAAAACAGACGAACAAAAGCAATGACAAAACAGACACAATTCGTTTCGACCTGGTGGGTCTTCTCTAGGCAGGACAAGCAACAGCACTCAGGACAATGGAATCAAAGTGCGAGCATCCAGTCACCCATCTCTTCGACGAGGATGCAAACAATGGCGTGGGTGAAAAACTTTGGCTGCAGACCTGAACTGAAGAGAAGAAGAAGAAGAAGAAGAAGAAGAAAGAGAGAGAGGAAGAGGAAGAAGAAGAGAGAGAAAGAAGAAGAAGAAGAAGAAGAAGAAGAAGAAGAAGAAGACAAAGAAGAATTGTAGGAGAGAGAGAGAGAGAGAGAGAGAGAGAGAGAGAGAGAGAGAGAGAGAGATTGTAGTTTTTTTTTCTCTCTATAAGAGAGAGAGAGAGAGACAGACAGACAGACAGACAGAGAGGCAGACAGACAGACAAACAGACAGACAGACAGACAGAGAGGCAGACAGACAGACAGACAGACAGACAGACAGACAGACGAGAGAGAGGCAGACAGACAGAGACAGACAGACAGACAGACAGACAGACAGACAGACAGACAGACAGAGACAGAGAGAGGGGTTGAGGGGCGGGGAAAAGCAAGAGGGAGAGTATGTCCATTATAGCCCCGTTATAACCCAGCCAAACATGAAGGGATATGTCGTGGCTGTAACCCCATTGAATTCGTGCAGAGAAGATATAGAAAGTACTAGTAGTAGTAGTAGTAGTAGTAGTAGTAGTAGTAGTAGTAGCAGTAGTAGTAGTAGTAATTGTCGTCTTCGTCGTCGTTGTTGTCGTAGCAGTAGTAGTTGTAATAGTCGTAGCAGTCGTTGTTGTCATACTAGCGCTCGTAGTCATCGTCGCCTTCGTCTTAATAGTAGTAGTAGTGGTAGCAGTAGCAGTTCTAGTCGTCGTCGTCGTCGTCGTCGTCGTCGTCGTCGTCGTAGTAGTAGTAGTAGTAGTAGTAGTAGTAGCAGTAGTCGTTGTTGTCGTAGTAGTGCATGTCATCGTCGTCGTCATCATCATAGTCGTCGTCGTCGTCGTAGTAGTAGTAGTAGTAGTGGTCATAGCAGTCGTCGTCATCATCATCATCATCATAGCAGCAGCAGCAGCAGCAGCAAAACTATCTGCAAACAATAGTATCAGCAGCAATACTACAAGCAACAGCCATTTCTACTGTAGCAATTGAAACATGTATTGATGTAGTTATTGTTCTTACTGCTATACAAGAAATGTGTTATTATCATCATCAACATCATCGTCATTATTGCTGTTATCACTATTGTTGTGTTAATTATTTATTATTGTTATTATTATTATTATTTATTATTATTATTATTATTATTATTATTATCATTGTTATTATAGCTATCATTATTATCATCAGCAACTGCAAATCTGGTGACTATGGAGAAACCATTCTAAACTTCACTTTTACGATGACAAATGAAAGAGAAGGAAAGATCGCCATTGCGAAAAGACACTGAATCTTTCCCAGTCTGTCTGGGTCTCGCGGCATTCACCTCGTGCTAAGCTTTCTTCTTCCGATCCATATTCCAGGGCTTCGGTCCGATGATAGACGTAGCCAAATCCAGATTCTGGGCCAGTCCTGCTAAGCTTATTACCCTTCATCCAGTCCGCATTCCTGGGCTCTTAGTCCGATAGGACAGTATCCAGAGTCTGGGGCAGGTGGCGCTAAGCTCATTGCTGGGCTATTAATCCCTGTCCCAGGGCCTTGATGGTGATAATAGACGTAGTGGTGGGGGGGATGGACCGTTGATCCAGTCGCCATTCATTTGGTTCCTGGAGCCTGATGGACTGTCTCCTCCATCCATACGTCTGGCACCAGGCCAGTGGAAGGAGGGAGACAGGAAAAATAAAAAGTGGAGGGTGGCAGCAGGGAAGCGACTGGGAGCGAGAGAGGAGGAGGAGTGATAGGGGATGACGTGTTTAGCGAGTGCCGGGCTGCTTGACTCTAGTGTCAGGCCCAGTTTCAAATATGACTGCGTGACGAGTGTACCTATATATACTTTTTTTTTTTTTTTTCAATCTAAAATATAAGACCAAGCTTTGTTTATAATTAAATATTTATCGCAGTCATTGCAACACCAAGCTGCTCTGTAAGTTGCTGGAATGGTGCTTGGTAACTTATCTTTGGAATTTATTAGCTTCTTATAATTCAGTCCCTTGCGGATTCATTCCAAGAAATGGGCCCAGCACTTGTGTCTTAAGAGGTTATCTTTTTTTTTATATTTTCTACTTTTCACAAAAAAAATGTAGCTTGTTTTGCTCTCTCATGGTTTTCTTTTGCTTCTTAAGTAACACCTTTGGGTGTTTTTTTTTTTTTAAACGCAACAAACATACCATAGTATTGCACACCAGCCCTTTTCTGGAATAGCATTCTGCTAAAACCGAAAAGGCAGAGGAGTCAAGTGACCACTTTCCGAGGTCACTAAAAACAAACAGTCAGGTTT
>JADBJO010005169.1:95000-100000 GCA_016801955.1 Conus betulinus
TCTCCTGCAGTCTCCTCCCTTTGCTCGTACACTGTTGATCAATTATCATTTCGCCAAAGCCTGGGGTTTGCAGGTCATGACACAGTCTATGAATTATGACAGCGGACAGACAGGATGAGGAGGGCAGTGGACGTACAGAGAACAGACAAGGATAGCGATAGTGGGTGGGGGGATTAGGGCAGCGGGCACGGATTAGTACAGCTGACATGGATTAAACAGCAGACGTGGGCTGTGATGACAGACATGGATTACTGCCGTGGACAGGTGTTACGATGAAGGACAAAAATATGATGGCGATGGATATGGATTAGGACACTGGACGTGAATGTTGGCAGTGGTCATGGGTTGGGATGTTGGACATAGATTATGTTAGCAGGCATAGATTGTAGCAGCACACATGGACCAAGGCAGAGGACATGGATTATGACAGTAGACAAACGAATTATGACGGAGGACCAGAATTATGGCAGTAGCCATGGATTGGGACAGATAGACCTGGATTAGGGCGAACAGGAATTAGGGCAGTGAACATGGGCTTTGACGACGGACACGGATCGAAGACGATGGCCACTGATTGTGACAACAAACGAATGATTATGACGCTGACCATGGGGCATAAGAATAATGGACATGGATTAGGGCACCGCATGCAGGAAAAAGGAAATATTACACAGGCTGTTCAGCTCCAACCACCCTCCCCTCCATCTCTTCTTCCTATTTCCCTTCCCCCTCTGTTCCTTCCCTTTCAATTTTTCAGAGTGTACGACTGATTAGTCACCTCCAAACCCAATTCTGCAACAGACAGGGCCGGCCTCTTCCGCTCCTGACAGTCGGCCAGTGAAGGAAAGAAAACCAGCATCGACAACTGGCTTTCGGTTGGTTTTGCTTCCGCAGCTCCCCCCCCCCCCCCCCCCCCCCCCCGCCCTCCCCCTCGTATCCAGGGGGCAAAAAAAAATAAAATAAAATAATAAATAAATCAAAAACAAAAAAATTCAGAGTGTGAGCAAGCATCAGCAGCTGATAGCCCATAAGGAAACAGTGAAAACCCTCCAGTTGTTCTACGCCTCAGACACTGATCATCATCACCTTTCATTGAGCAAGTATCTGAATAGAAAACCTCTCTGTGGGGACAACAACAATTAGACTGCTACAACAACGATTCTGTTCACCACCAGCATCCCACATCCACACCACCACCACCACCACCACCACCACCATCACCAACTCCCACATCATCAACACCACAACCCAGACCCCCATCCTCTCATTTCACACCAGCTCCCCCCCCCCCCCCCCCCCCCCCCCCCCTCCTCCTCCTTCCCTCCCTCCATTCTCAATACGACAGTGTGAGAAAGTGACAGGAATGGCCACATGACAGCAGCGCCCCCTGTGAGGAGAAACAGCTCAGCGCTCTGTTGCCCCCCTAACAACGTTACCCGCCGTCAGCTGGTCCCGTGACGTCACGGCTACGTCACCTGTGACCAGACACAGCGGCAGCACAGGAACCACGGAGAGTCACACCGAGTGAACTTGGTCATGGGTCGATAGTTCCTGGAAATATCCGTGGACAGTGTGCGGCATTTCTGTAGCACTGTGTCGAAATGCATTTTCTTGCTTTGCATGGAACGGTATGGGACAGCGTGGTAGATTTACAGCATGGTATTGTATGAAGAGGTATTGTTGTATATCACATTGAATTGTATTGCTCTGCATTGCATGGACTGGTGTGGGGACAGCGCGGCAGACTACAGCATGGTGTTGTATGGAAAGGTATCGTTCTGTATGATATTGAACTGCACTGCGCTGCACATTGTTCTGTGTTGTGTTGTCTGTGTATGGCGTTGCATTGTATTGTATTGTGTTGTATTGCATCCCATTAGTGTTCTATTTCTTTGTACGTTATTGCATTGCAGTGCACATTGTTGCATTGCGATTTATTGCACTGCAATTTATTGTATGGTTTCCTTTGTACGTTGATGCGTCGCATTTTGTGGCATTGCTTTCTTTTTTTTTTTTTTATGAATGATTGCACTGCTTTGCATGATACAGTAATGTTTTGAATTGTGTTGTTTTGTATTGCATTGCTTTGTGTTGCATTATATCATACTCTATTGTATTGTATTCTAATGTACTGCATTGCATTGTATTGTAAACTTTCTACAACACAACAGATTTCTCTACGTGAAATTCCTCTGTACTGTACACAGACAGCGTAATTCTATGGTGCAGCATTATGGCTTCTTTTTGATGGCTACGTACGTCTGTGTTCATCTTACCACTATAGTTTGAATTTCTTTCCCCAGATTTTGGCCATGGGCACTTGGCTTGTTGTCTTGGGTTCTTGGACGTGCTGACGTGCATACTGCACGTGGTCCTTCAGTTTGTCGTCAGAACTGAAGGGCTCCCTGCCAACAGTTCCAGAGGAAAGAAACGGTCTTTGCCCAATAAACAGAACTTCATGCTGAGAGCCCTCTGGGTGTGAAGTTTGAGTGAGCGTGCTTTTTCACCCGCAGAGAGAGAGAGAGAGAGAGAGAGAGAGAGAGAGAGAGAGAGAGAGAGAGAGAGAGAGAGAGAGACAGAGAGAGAGACAGAGACAGAGCAGACAGACAGACAGACAGAGAGAATAGGCATGAGTTACGGTCGCAGACATTGATTAGGACAGTGGACATTGATTAGGACAGCAGGCATGGATTAGGGCATTGCACATGGATTGTGGCCACAAACATGGATTAGGACAATGGACATGGATGATGGTCACAGACATGGATTAGGACAGAGGACATGGATTGTGGCCACAAACATGGATTAGGACAACGGACATGGATTATGGCCACGGACATGGATTATGACAGTGGACATGGACTATGGCCACAGACGTGGATTATGGCAGAGAGCATGGGCTAAGTTGATGGACGTTGGTTTACATCAATGCACACTGATCATGACAGCCAACAATGACTCTGAACACGGAGTGTAAACGTGAGCATAGACTATGACATTGCATGCAGGAAAAAGGAAATTACACACAGACTATGACATTGCATGCAGGAAAAAAGGAAATTACACACAGAGACTATGACATTGCATGCAGGAAAAAAGAAATTACACAGAGACTATGACATTGCATGCAGGAAAAAGGAAATTACACACAGACTATGACATTGCATGCAGGAAAAAGGAAATTACACAGAGACTATGACATTGCATGCAGGAAAAAGGAAATTACACAGAGACTATGACATTGCATGCAGGAAAAAGGAAATATTACACAGGCTGTTCAGCTCTCCAACCACCCTCCCTTCCATCTCTCCTCCCCCTTCCCTTCCCCTCTGTTCCTTCCCCTTTTCAATTTTCAAAGAGCGTACGACTGATTAGTCACCCCAAACCCAATTCTGCAACAGACAGGACCGGCCTGTTGTGCTCCTGACAGTCGGCCAGTGGGGGAAAGACAACCAGCATCGACAACTGGCCTTCGGTTAGTTTTGCTTCCGCAGCTTCCCCCCCCCCCCCCCCCCCCCCCCCCCCCTTTTTTTTTTTTTTTTTTTTCGTATTTCAGGAGCAAAAAATAGAAATAATTCAGAAGGTGAGCAAGCGTCAGCAGCTGATCGCCCATAAAGAAACAGTGAAAACCCTCCAGTTGTTCTACGCTTTAGACACTGATCATCATCACTTTTCATTGAACAAGTATCTGAATAGAAAACCTCTGTGGGGACAACAACAATTAGACTGCTACAACAACGATTCTGTTCACCACCAGCATCCACCATCTACACCACTACCACCACCCACCACCATCCACCATCTCCCACATCATCAACACCACAATCCTCACCCCCATCCTCATTCACCACACCAGCCCCCCCCCCCCCCCCCCCCCCCCCCTCCTCCTCCTTCCCTCCCTCCATTCTAAATACGGCAGAGTGAGAAAGTGACAGGAATGACCTCATGACAACAGCGCCCCCTGTGAGGAGAAACAGCTCAGCGCTCTGTTGCCCCCCTAACTACGTTACCCGCCGTCAGCTGGCCCCGTGACGTCACGGCTACGTCACCTGTGACCAGACACAGCGGCAGCACAGGAACCACGGAGAGTCACACCGAGTGAACTTGGTCATGGGTCGATAGTTCCTGGAAATATCCGTGGACAGTGTGCGTTCAGTTGGGGGCATTTCTGTAGCACTGTGTCGAAATGCATTTTCTTGCTTTGCATGGAACGGTATGGGACAGCGTGGTAGATTTACAGCATGGTATTGTATGAAGAGGTATTGTTGTATATCACATTGAATTGTATTGCTCTGCATTGCATGGACTGGTGTGGGGACAGCGCGGCAGACTACAGCATGGTGTTGTGTGTGAAAAGGTATCGTTCTGTATGATATTGAACTGCACTGCGCTGCACATTGTTCTGTGTTGTGTTGTCTGTGTATGGCGTTGCATTGTATTGTATTGTGTTGTATTGCATCCCATTAGTGTTCTATTTCTTTGTACGTTATTGCATTGCAGTGCACATTGTTGCATTGCGATTTATTGCACTGCATTTATTGTATGGTTTCCTTTGTACGTTGATGCGTCGCATTTTGTGGCATTGCTTTTCTTTTTTTTTATGAATGATTGCACTGCTTTGCATGATACAGTAATGTTTTGAATTGTGTTGTTTTGTATTGCATTGCTTTGTGTTGCATTATATCATACTCTATTGTATTGTATTCTAATGTACTGCATTGCATTGTATTGTAAACTTTCTACAACACAACAGATTTCTCTACGTGAAATTCCTCTGTACTGTACACAGACAGCGTAATTCTATGGTGCAGCATTATGGCTTCTTTTTAATGGCTACGTACGTCTGTGTTCATCTTACCACTATAGTTTGAATTTCTTTCCCTAGATTTTGGCCATGGGCACTTGGCTTGTTGTCTTGGGTTCTTGGACGTGCTGACGTGCATACTGCACGTGGTCCTTCAGTTTGTCGTCAAAACTGAAGGGCTCCCTGCCAACAGTTC
>JADBJO010005169.1:107500-110000 GCA_016801955.1 Conus betulinus
CCTTCTCCCCCTCTCTGGACACTGTTATATATATTATGCCGAACAGAAGAGCAATAAGCCTTCTCCCCAAATGCAAACACTGTTATGAACCATGCGGCTTATCTGAACAGAAGAGCAATACCCCTCGATCCCGAATCTCGCACACTGTTGTATTGTATTCGCTGAACATGAAGACGCATAATAAGCCTTCTCCCCTAACGGTGGACAATTGTTGTATTGATTATCTGAACAGAATTTCCGAGGCGATTGGTCTCCCCAAATCTTGACACTGTTATGCTGTATTATCTGAACAGAAGAGCAATACGCCCCTCTCTCCCCAAATCTGGACACTGTTATGTTGTATGATTTGATTCAGCAAGTGAGAGAGCAATAAGGCCTTTCTCCCCAAATCTGAGCATTGTTGTGCCTGTATTATCAAGACCAGGAAAAGCAATGAGACACTCCCCAAATCTGTACACTGTTATGTTGTATTCTCTGTCACTGTTCATTCCCAGGAAAAACCTGGGATCCTGGTCACGCTACACACTTGTGTTGAACCAGAAGCTGGGACTTCACCAAAACCGGGGGAATGCCAGACACCATGGCATCACTGTAAACCATGGTAACACCAGACAACCATGCTACACCAGTGGGGCAGTCACCAGCCACAGGGGAGATCAACTATTCTCTCTGAAGCAAAGCTAAGTTTGCTTACCACCTGGACTCCAACCCATCAGACCCTTACCCTCACTTTATGGATGAACAGTGAGAACCTGTCTATCTCTCTACCACTCTGGCTACAATACTGATCTATTATCAAGCTATAAGTACTTTTAATTAAGAGTACAGGCCTAATGAAATTATCTCAGAGCTATTCTTCCGAGATGTTTATTTTATCATACCCGTAACAAAAAAAAATTCTTTGATGACTTTATACCCACTTCTTCTGACTGCTCCTTCCACCACTAGTAAAGAGGGGCTGTAGGTGAGATGTTTCAGATAATTCTCATCGAGAAATTATTCTAAGTCCTTCCCCTAGAGGACCCACCTACCACTCATATCCATCTCGTCACCGTCAGACAGAGCGTCAGACTCCAGGAGCAAATTAACGGCAACTGGATCAACAGTCCCTCCCCCCCCCCCCCCCCCCCACTACATCCTTCATCGACACCCAGGCCCTTGGGGCAGGGATCAACAGAAGAGGAATGAGCCTTCTCCCCAATTAGGACACTGTTATGTTGTATGATCTGAACATAAGAGCAGTAAGCCTCTCCCCAAATCTGCACACTGTTATACCGTAGTATGTTGAACAGAAGAACAATACGCCCTCTCCCCAAATCTGTGACACTGTTGTATTGTATTATCTGAACAGAAGAGCAATACGCCTTCTCCCCAAATGTGGACACTGTTATATGGTATTATCTCAACAGAAGAGCAATACGCCTTTCTCCCCAATCTGGACCTGTTATGTTGTATGATTTGAACAGAAGAGCAATCGGCCTTCCCCGAATGCTGACCTGTTATGTTGTATGCCGTTGAACAGAAGATTCAAAATCCTTCTCACCCAAATCTGCATTGTTGTATTGTATTATCTGAATCCACAGAAAAGCAATGCGTCTTCTCCCCAAATCTGTTATGTTGTATTACTTGACCAAAGGCCTGGGAACATGGATTGGGAGAAGATGAAAACAGCTTACGGTGTCCCACCTCCCCCTGAATGTGGATAATGTACTGTTGGGTCTCTGACTACTGCCCCGGTAACATGGATTTCAGAGTGTGTATGCTACATATATAGGACAATATCTATCTATCTATCTATCGATCGATCGATCGATCGATTTATCCATTGATTTATCTATCTCTCTCTCTGTCTCTCTATCTATCTACCTATCTATCTATCTATCTGTCTGTCTGTCTGTCTGTCTGTCTATCTATCTATCTTTTTACTTTATTATTTCATTCCACTGCTTCTCCTCCTCCCCTCCTCCTCCTCCTCCTCCTCCTCCTCCTCCTTCTTCTTCTTCATCATCATCATCATCATCATCACCATCATCATCTTCTTCTTTTTTCTCTTCTTCTTCTTTCTTCTTCTTCGGATTCTTCTTCTTTCATGTTGTCGATGCAACCGTTGAGTTGGTCTCTTTTCATTGTCATGCAACCGTATTCGTTTTTTTGTTGTCGTTGTTGTCGTTGCTGTTGCTGTTGTTGTTGTTGTTTTTGCTGCTGCTGCTGTTGCTGTTGTTGTTGTGTGTTGTTGGTATTGTTTGTTGTTGTTTCCCATGACAGCAGTTGCAGGACGTGGTATGGACGTGGTATGCGCCAGTCAACCCTGGCCTTCCTCTCTGCGCTACAGTGTAGAAAATGCCGTCGCCAGTGGTGGTTCTTGTCGACTGTTGATTTACAGATCTATAACCTGAGCCGTCCCTGGCCCCGCTGTATAAACCTACTGCACCCTATGTCTGGCCATAAAGCTCGTTTTTAGCCAGCCAGCATGATCACATCAACGCAGCTAGGCGAACGA
>JADBJO010005169.1:112500-115000 GCA_016801955.1 Conus betulinus
TAAACGAGAGATGACTGTAATCAACACAGGAGGTTGAGCGTAGGTGGCAGGTGATGATGAAGACTTAAAAACAAAAAATCAAACGAATGAACGAACGAACGAACGAACGAATGAACGAATGAATGAATGAATGAATGAATGAATGAATGAATGAATGAATGAATGACTGAATGAGTGAGTGAATAAATGAATGAATAAATGAGTGAATGAAACAAGACAGACATAGATAGATAGATAGATAGATAGATAGATAGATAGATAGATAGATAGATAGATAGATAGACAGAAAGATAGATAGATATCTACCTGATAGATAGATAGATAGATAGATATAGATAGATAGATAGATAGATAGATAGATAGATTGATTGATTGACTGACTGATTGATTGACTGATTGAGTGATTGACTGATTGACTGATTGATTGATTGATTGACAGACAGATAGATAGATAGATAGATAGATAGATAGATAGATAGATAGATAGATAGATAGATAGACAGATAGATAGACAGATAGATAGATACATGCATAATCAATCTTAATCATTACTTAGTTAAACAAACATTTCCGCTCCATTCACTCTCACTCACTCGCACAGTCTACCTGTTTTCATCCTCAACCGCACGGCCTAAGACCCCCCCCCCCCCCCCCCCCCCCCCGCCATCCCCCCCCCTCCCCCCCGCCATCCACACACCCCACCACCACCACCCAAAAAGGTCAAAACAAAATGTGAAGAAAAAAAACTATTCGCTAAGACACAGACAAGTTCAGCGACAAAAACAAATAAATGCATTTCATCAGAGAAAATCAGGATTGACAACCCCCTCAACTTTTTTGTTTATTTGTTTTCTTTCTTTCTTTCTATTAAACCTGCAATTATATTCCGCCCCTCGTCACCCACCTACCTATCATCCCTCTAATTTCAAATCCCCCCCCCCCCCCCCCCCCCCCCCCCCCCCCCCCCACTGTCTCGATGTTGCCGCCATTCTAGATGGCGACAGAATGATGCGGGTGAGGAAAAAGGGCTACAAACCATTCGTTGCCTCATCCTCATTAAAAAAAAATTATTATATATATATATATATATATATATATATATATATATATATATATATATATATATGGCTGGGACTCCACACTGAGAAATTAAAAATGTACAGTCGGTGAACGTGAGCGTGTGAGCGTGTTGTGAGTGTGGGTGGACAGGGCATTGGAGGTGTTTGGATGGTGTGAGGATGGGGGAGGAGGATGGGGGAGTGGAGAGAGGAGGGGAGGGGAGGGGGAAGGACAATGCGTGGGGTGGGTTGGTGGGGGGGGGGGTGGGGGGGGGGGGGGCGGGGACATGGCATATTTTAACGGGATACAGGGAATAAGAAGAAGAGTGGTTGACATTTATATACCGTTTAATGGGTTTTCTTCTTTTTGAAATGTCTGGTTAAACGTGCCCATTTTTTTTTTTCGGCAGCTTTAATTAATCAATTTATCTCGCTCTTTGTGTCTCAGTCAGTCTGTCTGTCTGTCTGTCTGTCTGTCTGTCTCTCTCTCTCTCTCTCTCTCTCTCTCTCTCTCTCTCTCTCTCTCTCTCTCTCTCTCTCTCTCTCTCTCTCTCTCGAGCATTTTGAACACTTGCCTCTATAAACGGACTGAAAAGAAAGAGAAAAAAAATCTGTGAAAAACAGGCAGGATTTCGTAACAATTATTCCACTGTCGATCCTATTTTCACTTTAATATCAATGATAAAGAGTAGTTTAATATCAAACAGACGGAAAGGGTAAATTATACGTTGCCTTTATAGATTTTATGAAAGCGTTTGATACAGTTCACAGAGATAGTCTTTGGAGATAAATATATATCAAAGCATTCAAAGGTAAACTGGTCAACAGAGGTAACGTTCCGACATTTATTGTGTAGTGAGGAAATCAGAGTCATTCGTGATGTAGCTATGTATATATATATATATATATATATATATATATATATTTTTTTTTTTTTTTTTTTTTTTTTTTTTTTTTTGCATGCACTGAGAGACACAGGGAAGAACATATTATTGCTACAAATTTAAGTTGATTCCTATCATCCGTCTGTTTGGACAGCCACTACATTGTTTACGTGTACCTATGTTTACAGGCTGGAGGCCTAACATGAACACATTGTCATTGTCTCTCTCTGATTGTTTCAGCTGTTGTCGTCGGTTTAATGTCCTTCCACTACAGTGATTCAGACAGTTTTATGTGTGGGTGAATGAAGTATGTTAGTGATTGAATGTATTCAATACGTTAACGATAGAATATGACCCCCCCCCCCCCCCCCCCCCCTCTATCCCTCTACCATTTTTAATCAAAACAACAAAATTATGTAATTGAGTAGAAATAAGATCTAAAGATAAAGGCCAATTGAACTACTTAACAAACATTTGCAAACTGACTCAAGAACTGTTTAAACTACTTGGTAAAGGTAAGGAAGTCGATCCATCAGTGTAACATCAATACCCGAATTT
>JADBJO010005169.1:125000-127500 GCA_016801955.1 Conus betulinus
TATGCGATAACTAAGGTGTCGAAAATACTGTAGCCTTTACTAAATGCTTCAAACAAAGAACCATCGACTGTAGGTGGCAAGACTGGTATAGTCACATCCACACCAGTAACCGAGTTGCTGAATATAGGGCATTTAAGGCAACAGATCTTGTGGAACCGTATGTTGAAACTGTTATGAATAGATATGTAAAAAGTGCTCTTACAAAACTTAGATTTGGTGTGTGTCAGATATAGCCAGCCACCGATTTCGATACAGTGAAAAAGCAGATAAAATTATGAGTCGCTTGTGTCATGTTTCTAAGGAAGATGCCGTTCATATAATTCTGTGTTACTCTGTTCTTTATGATTTGAGAATAAGATACATTCAGTCCAGGTATTACAATGACCCATGTTACTCTGGTCTTTATGATTTGAGAATAAGATACATTCAGTCCAGGTATTACAATGACCCATGTCATTTCAGGTTTAATTTGCTTATGGCATGTAGAAATGAGAGTGTATTATCTAATGTAGCACTATTCACTTACGAAGCTTTTTTAAACGTTTGTGTACTGCTTCAACATAAAAAAGTACTGTTGATGGACCAGGTACCCAATGACATTTTGTTTTGTTATGCTTTACTTTGTTTTGTTTAGTGCATGACAAATGCTTGATGACCAGTGTCTAAATTTTCATGTTTTGTATGCGTGTGCGTGTGCGTGTGTGTGTGTGTGAGAGAGAGAGAGAGAGAGAGAGAGAGAGAGAGAGAGAGAGAGAGAGAGAGAGAGAGAGAGAGAGAGAGAGAGAGAGAGAGAGAGAGAGAGAGAGAGAGAGATTATATGAGTCGGTGAATGACCATCCGCTTCAGATAGGGGGCTAGGCCTAAATCTGAATAAAAACACTTCATATTCATATTCTCTCTCTCTCTCTCTCTCTCTCTCTCTCTCTCTCTCTCTCTCTCTCTCTCTCTCTCACACACACACACACACACACACACACACGCACGCACGCACGCACGCACGCACGCGCGCGCGCGCGCGCACGCACACACACACACACACACACACACACACACACACACACACGCATATGTTCGTGCTCCGAATGAATATTTAATGTGTGCTCTTTTCAGTATTCCCATTGTCATTTCTGTTCCCTTCCCGTCATGTTAGACTCCAGCAAATTCACGATTACGCTGATGTTGGCAAACTAAAAATGACTGCATGCAGGCACATACCTTGTTATAAACTGGCAAGAAAAAAAAAAGGATCACATGATTTGGGATTTGAAACACAGATCATTAACGACGAATCTGATGCCAGCCACCATGGCGAAGTGGTTAGCATCTAGGACTCCCGGCTGGGAGGTCGTAGGTTCCATTCCCATCAGAGCCGTTTATTTGTGAGATTGATTTAGGCCCGGCTGGCTCTTACCCAGAGCTGAGTTTGCTACAGGCGTAGCTGGGAAGACTAGGATTACACAAATCTTACATAAATGTTAGCGAACTGATAAAAAAAAAAAATGGACAAACGAGTCGCAAGACAAAACACGACGCGTTTCGACCTCCTAGGTCTTCTTCGGACAAGACACAAACAAACAGGACGATGAAAATGCATGAGTTTGTCACTTAGCTTGATCTCTTCAGCGCAAGGTAAGCGCTGAATCGTTTTTTTTTTTTCTTTCTTTCTTTCTTCTTTATCTGTGTCTATCTTCCATTCTTTATTCGCCTGCAGTCGTCTCACTTTGCAAACTCGGATTGCACAGTCGAGTTCCATCCATTACATGGACACGTCTCCGAGAGTGTTGCTCAAAGTTGCTAAGCACACTGCATGTGTCTGCATTTCTCGGGGACTGGATTACACCAGGATATAATCATGAAAGTAAGTGTAGGGTACATCCTTCCAATGCAGTCTCAGACCAGAATGGAAATCCGTAGCATCACCTGCATCATACTCATTCTCATCGATCAGCATTAAAAACAACATTCTCAAATTGTGTGGCCCTTCATGCCCAGCTTCCAAAGCGACCTACCCGTCTATGGCCGTGGTTTGATTCCATTGGAGTCACCTGTATTGGTAAATTCATGGGGCTGCAGTTGGACAGACGTGGTTGTGCCCCCTAGAGGGAGAGCTCACTCACGCCGGCTTCGCAAATTAATGCACGGTTCACACTAGTCCTAGTCTTGGCAGGACTCAAACGTAGGTCGGAGTCCTGTTGGTTTTAACAAGTCGGATAAACATGTCTGCTGGGGTCCGGTAAACCCCTTTTAGTCTCCATTAGCTCTGTAGCTAGTCTGGCACCAGTTGAGCCCGACTTAGAGGCTTTTGGGAAAAAAAAAATTGTCACGACCACTCCGACTATTGTTTTTTAGGTCACAGTCACGATTAGTCTCCATTAGTCGTGCTATTCCTATCTACACCTTTGTAGTTCTGTCTACTCCTATCTATTATTAACTAATCGGTTTGAAAAAGTTTGCACTCGTCCGCACTAGTTTCCATAGATAAGGAGGCCGGATGTTGTTT
>JADBJO010005169.1:142500-148710 GCA_016801955.1 Conus betulinus
ACGTTTTGACTTACTTGATTTCGCCCGCTTTGAGTCCACTTGAACGCCCGCTTTGAGTCCACTTGAACGCAGGATCCTCACTGTCAATGTCCAGAGTGATCGGTTTAGAGTGGCCTGATTGTCTTGCCCCAGGGACCTTACGGCAGTGTTCAACTCACTGTCTGTGGTCCTTCACCAGGGCGTCCGTCATCTTCACGTTCTATCCACATGCACATTCCAGACCAGCGCATGTCCTACAATGCTATCTGGATTCTGCACTGTCTCGGTCACTTCCTCCTTCAGATTCTGATCATGTGCACCACCGATATTTTCATTGGTTCTGTTCAAAAGTTTGTGTTTTTTTTTTTTTTGAGTGGGGTTTTAAAACCATCATTTGACAAGAGTACCTGTCACTGGCAGGTGTTTGAGAAGGCCTGTAGTTTGCATTCCAGCCATTTGGTGAGTCTTCATGTCTCTGAGCGATACAATGGCACAGTCTTGATTTTAGTATGCAATGATCTCAGTTTGGTGGACAGGTGGATGCTTGCTTTTCTCAAAATGGATTTGAGGACAGCTAACACTGGTTTCACATCAACCATCCTGGCCTCTATCTTTGAATAACCTCTTGTGTTGCTAACAATGCTCCAGATGAGTAACACTCGTGGCGTGCGGTCACGGATTTGTTCGCTCTTCGCCGTTTTCTGCTCTCTTTTCGTGACCGTTGAACACGGTTAAGAGCGAAATGTCTTCCGTCCAGCCCGTTTTTTCTAAAAAATCGGGACATCCCGGACTCGGCGGAAAACCGCGTAACAGGACTGGAGCTGTGTCTGGCTGCGGAGCGTACGGCAGGCAGTGGCAGCATCGTTGGTGCCCAGGACATCAGAGGCCTTTGGAGGATCTACCCAGCTACCAGACAGGCAAGGAACGATCTTCTGGTCAAAGGTATGACTGTCCGGAATACTCTGATCCAATTAGCCAACACCAATCCGTTTATTCTGAGAGAGGATTCCGGGGAAGAAAAACCTGCTACGAAGGTGTGGGTTGCAGACATCCCTATGTCGGTAGCCAACAGTGAAATAGAACACTCCTTAACTAAAATTGGATGTGAACTCCGATCTGATATAAAAATGGAACGGTACAGGGATGCAGACAATAAACTTACTCGTTTCGAAACGGGGAGAAGATTCGTCTTCATAACCCTCCCCGCTAACCCTCTCGAAAAAAAAACATTAAAAGTAGGTCCATTCACTGCCAAAATTTTCCACAAAGAACAGAAAAATGTATGAAAATCGTTGTTTGCTCAAACTGTCTACAGCCTAACCACCATGTGTCTGTGTGTGTGAATGAGGTTGTGTGTCGTGAGTGCAAGGAACCAGGGCATAAGAGAGGAGATGTCCGCTGTAAAGGCCGGCCAAACAGTCAGGTCATGGACAAGGAGAGTTTACCTCCCTCTGGTTCTTCTCCTCAGACTCCTCAACCAGGCCACCCTGGAAGCAAGATTTCCGACCCATCCTCCACCTCTCCTGCCTCCAAATCCATTGGTAAGGGAGACACACGCGGCGGGAAAGGTAAGCCCGCTACCAGTGTGAAAAAAAAAATCAAAGAGAAAGTCTGATCGAGGGGGCGGGCGGTTTCTAAACGCCAAACAACCCTGCATTCTAGTATGGGCCCCCACTCAGACAATCTCAGGAACCGCTCAGAAACTCCAAAGCGCCAGCGATGTCGTGAGCAGGACAGCCCTTCAGCACCAAGAGAAAAACAGGCTAAATGCGATGCAGATACTGAAGAGGAAAGATCAGATGTTTCCGATTACGAAAAATAACCTGTTTGAATGTCAGTGTCATTCTTGATTACGTGTCGGCATTTAGGCTTACTGTGTTTTTTGTTGTTTGTCTGTCTGTCCATTTGTCTCTGCCTGCCTGTTTGCTTTCCTGTCTGTCTCCCCACCCCCCCCCCCCCACGCCCCAACCCCCTCCATCCCCCCCCCCCCCCCCCCTTCTCCTCCCATCCATGTCGAGTATTATTCTCTCTCTCTCTCTCTCTCTCTCTCTCTCTCTCTCTCTCTCTCTCTCTCTCTCTCTCTGTCTGTCTCTTTCTTTCCCGCTTTTCTTATTCTACAAATGTCTCCTTTTCCTCCTGTCAAATGTCTCCTTTTTTTCCTCCTCTACGTCTGTTCTTCTGCACTCCCTCGTATCCCCCCCCCCCCCCCCCCCCCCCCCCCCCCCCCCCCCTTTTTTTTTTTTTTGTTTGTTTGTTTTTTTTTTTTTTTTTCAGATAGAAATGCCTTTGTTGACTTTTGTGGGAGCTCCGTGCTTCGTCTTAGTCAGACATTTATCTTTCTTAGTAGATAATGGAAAAAGTTTAGAATTTGTTCTTTGAACTGCCGGGGACTAAAAAATAAAATGAAGCGTAATAGTTTGTTCAAATACTTTAAAAATCAAAAGTTTGATGTCATATGTTTGCAAGAAACTCATTTTGTAGAAAAGGAAAAATCGCAATGGGAAAAAGAATGGGGTGGAAGGATTTTTGCAAAAGAGGGTACGTCCCGAAAAAAGGGCGAAGTTATATTGGTTTCCAAATATGTTAATGATGACATTGAACTTGTTTTAACAGAGGATCGCACTGTTGCAATCAACATTAAATTTGAGCAAATCCCGATCACCATTGTAAATGTGTATGCGCCTAACGATTCTATGGACAAAAGGCGTTTTTCTTCCACAACCTGTATGTAAAACTGCAAGATTTGGAAGCTGAAAATATCATTTTATGTGGTGATTTCAACTGTGTCTTAAACAACAAGCATGATGTTATATCCGGAAATCCTTTTAATGAGGCCGAAGTTGAAGCTTTTAAGACCTGTGTACGTGAGCTCTCTTTGACAGATGTATGGAGGATCTTCCATGAGAATGATCAAGAATATACCTGGAACCGCTTTCATCCTTTTATCGCTCGTCGTTTAGATTACTGCTTTGCTTCAGAAGATATTATTTCCTTTATTGCGTCTTGCGAACATTATACAGTCTCTAATTCGGATCATAAAGCTGTAGTCACAGAATTAGAAAACAGCAAGTTCATAAGAGGTCCAGGGTATTGGAGATTTAATAATAGCTACCTCAGACATGAAAGTTTTGTAAAAAATGTGAATGCATAAATAGATCATTGTGTAAATAATGAGGAACTTATAAATTCTGTTGATAAATGGGAACTTACGAAATCCGAAATACGTAATTATTGTGTTGATTTTGGCAAACGATTAGCTTGTTGTCGAAGAAACGAACAGTTAGAACTGCGAAAACAACTTCATGACATCGAATTTCGCATAACAAAAGACCCTGGAAATGTACGCTTACAGAATGATTTATTAAGTACTAAACATAAATTAGAACTACTAGATATGCAAAAAAAAACGAGAGGAGCCCAAATTAGATCAAGAGTGAAATGGATTGAAGAAGAAGAGAAAAAAAAAAAACACCAAATATTTCTGTAACCTTGAAAAAGTAAGAAAAAAGAAAAAAATGTAATTACTCGTCTTGTGTCAGATTCTGGGTTTACTACCACTGACCAGACCAAAATAATGGAAGAAGAGGTTACCTTCTATAGAAATCTTTACAATCAAAAGACTGACGTTGCAAATGTGACTGAAGCTACGCACGACTTTATTGCTGGAGAAGATATTCCTCGCCTTAGTGACACTGCAACTCATGTGAAGGTCTTGTCACTGTCAATGAAACATCGTGCGCTTTACAAAGCATGAAAAACGGATCAGCGCCAGGTATGGACGGAATTACTGTTGAATTCATGAAATTTTTCTGGCCTAAATTAAAAGATATTGTAACCGCCTCATTCAATGAATCCTTTCAGAAAGATGAGCTGTCTTATACTCAATACCAAGGTGTGATAACACTAATTCATAAAGGCAAAGATCTGGATAAAGAACATCTAACAAACTGGAGACCTATTACCTTAACAAATACCGACTATAAAATTCTAGCTAAAGTTATGGCACAGAGACTAAGTGGTGTTATACAGCATCTGGTAAGCGAAGACCAGGTTGGTTACATTAAAGGTCGAAAATATATCTACAGTTATTCGTACAATTGACGATGTAATCAATTACGTTAACAAAACAGGTAAATCAGGTTTTATATTAGCGCTTGATTATTCAAAAGCATTCGATTCCATAACAAAAACGTACTTATGAAAGCATTCGATGTTTTTGGATTTGGTCCCGATTTTAAGAAGTGGATTCGAATTATGTTTAAAAAAGGCTGTGAATCACATAAATCATGGGGGCTGGATATCGGAGAGTTTTGATGTTAATTGTGGTATTAGACAAGGATGTCCGTTTTCCCCTTTAGCCTTCGTTTTGGCTGTAGAACTGCTAGCTATTAAGATTAGAAATAGTGGCATTGAAGGAATACAGATACGAAATGAAAGAAATGCAAGCATCAAAATTCAACAGATGGCTGACGATACAACCCTTTTTCTAAAACACCAGAATGACATAACAACAGCAACAAATATTCTCAGACAATTTGCATGTTTCTCTGGCTTGAAACTAAACATACGCAAAACTAAAGTCTTGGCAATAGGTGATGTTGATGAAAGAGAGTTCTGAACATACCCTTTGAAATAGTGGACAAAGTAAAAATCTTAGGAATATCCTTTGCAAAAGACAAAATGGCCAAAGAAATAGAAGACAACTGAAAAGTAGGCTGAAAAAACTCTAACAGCTATGATAAAAGAATGGAGTAAGAGAGACCTTAGACCTTAGCATACATGGTAAAATAGTGATCATAAAGACATTTTTGACCAGCCAATTTATTTATGTTATGCAGTCGGTTGGACTGCCAAGGGAAATACTGATTAAAGTTAATACAATTTTATATAAATTTCTTTGGCAAAGGAAACACAGTAACAGAAAAGCCTTTGAAAAGATTAAAAGAAAGGTAATGAAAGCAGATTATAAAGAAGGAGGGTTAAGAATGGTTGACATGATTGAATTGCAAAATACCTTTAACCTACAATGGATTGGACGATTATACAACCAAAAAACTGAGACATGGTGCCTCATTCCTTTTTGGCACTTGAAAAGAATAGCCTCAGCTGAGGAAATATTTGAAATAAACTGTTCTCCTAAAGATATACCAGGGATCTCTACAATCGAAAATAATTTTTGGAAAGAAGTTCTATTAACTTACCTAGATAACAAAACGAAAGTAGAAAGCGATTGTGTACTTGCAAAATATATTGGTACACAATGTCTCTTTTATAATAAGTTAATCAAATATAAAAGTAAGGTCCTCAATTTTGAAAAATGGCGAGAGAAAGCCTCATCACACATAAACGATATATTATTAAAACGCAGGAAAGGCGTTTTTTTTTTTTTAACTTTAGTGGAAGTACAAGACCTACTTAACCAAAACAGGGCAATAACCATGTTTCAATATAATGCTCTACTAAATGCCATACCACAAACCTGGATTGACTTGATAAAAGATAGGAATAGAGACGATTTGAAATGGAGAATCATTGTACCTCTGAAGCAAATCGTTCTATGCTAAAACAAAACAAATTAAAGAATATCTGTTGAAAAAGAGTAACAACAAACCGTTAACTCCACACGCCGTAGATTTTTGGAGTAGAAAACTGAACATTGAATTGAGTGAAAAGATGTGGCTTACGCCAAGACTGGCAACAACAGAAGTACGCTTACGTGAGCTGCAATGGAAATTGTTACATAATATCTATCCCACAAATATTATGCTACACAAAATGGGCGTGTGCCAATCTATTTTCATGATTATTGTCCGGACACTGTGGATACCATTGAGCACTTTTTTTTTGAATGTCCATCATCAGTGAGACAGTTTTTGGTTAGAAATTGAAAACATTTTTTTCTCAAGGTAGGCATGAAATTTCATTTGTCAGTAACAGACGTGCTGTTCGGTTTATATGAAAAGAAATCTTCACATAATGATGTGTGCATCAATAACATTTTGCTAGTGGGTAAAATGTGCATAAGCAAGATTAAGAAGACAAAGTCATCGATACCATATGAAGTGGGTTTTTGAGCAGGAGGCACAGTTAAGGAAGTTAATATAACACAACGCAGGCACGCACGTATGCACGCTTGAGCGCTCACACACACACACGCACGCGCACACACGCACACACATGCGCGCACAAAGACACACAAGCATAAATTTTGCGCCGCTCCAGCTCTCCTTT
>JADBJO010005169.1:150463-152963 GCA_016801955.1 Conus betulinus
ACTCAGGACAGTGCCAACCTGCGCCTAGATCAAACGGATCCTGGATTCACCTTTTGATCTGGATCCGCCACAGGGATTCGCACCAACTTTGAATCGAGTCATCCCCCTTTGGTTTTACAGTCCATCTTAAACGCCCACCCCACACATTCTGCAAGAAGTCATGTAAAGTCCTCACTACCTAGCAAACGCCCATCTCTCACTTTGCACCACCACCATTACCACACACACACACACACACACACTACCACTTTTTTTTTTTTTTTTTTACGAACGGTACTCGGTTTGACTCCCATTGAATCTAGCCTTATTTTGTTGGTCTCGAAAGTGCAGACTCTTTCGTGATTCAGGAAGAAATAAAACAACGTCATGTCCCATAGACTTTTTCCTTGTTGTCGTCTATCAATATTCGCTGCATTATTCACAAGATAATACAATTATTTTTAGGATCATTTGGGACTGGATATTCTGAGGCTTCTTTTTCGCGCACAAAATGTGCAGCAACCTGAGCGAGACTCAGTTGTTTTCATTTCTTTTTTCGATTGTTCTCGTTTCTTTTCGGTTGTTTTTGGTTCTTTTCGGTTTTTCTCGGTTGTTTTTTCGGAAAAAAGCAATACCGTAGAAAATGACGTTGCAAAAAATGTTGACTTGAGTGAGTAGTAACATTCACCCCATCAGATCTAGATCGAAGAGACGAGAATTTTCAGCCATGCCGAAGCATAAGTCTTACACTGTTTCATTCAAATTGGAAGCTTTAAGGTATCTTGACAACGAAGCTGCAGGAAATGTTTCAGAATGTGCCAGAGAGTTTTCTGTTGATAGAAAAAGAATAAGAGAATGGAGAGAGAACAGAGAGATCTTGGAACAGCAGTACGGAAAAGAGAAGGACAAAAGAAAGTTGTCTCGAGGTCGGCCTTTGAGATCTGAGGAAGTGGATCAAGGTGTGATGCAATATTTGGAGGAGGAACGAGCTGAAGGACGAGTGGTGAGGAACAAAGATTTACAGCGCAAAGCGTTGAACTGGCTGGTGCTTTGAATGTTCAAGGTTTTGTAGCATCAGACATGTGGCTCAAGCGTTGGAAACAACGCCACATGGTTTCATCACGACGAGGAACCACTGCCAGCCAAAAGATTCCTGCAGACTTTGAAGAGCAGCTTCTTCAGTTCCGTCGCAACATTCTACGGCTTCGTCACCTTCATGACTACCCACTGTCAAACATCTTAAACATGGACCAGACGATGGTGCGTTTTGACATGCTGCCGTCCCGCACCAACAACCCAAAAGGCGACAAGCAAGTACGAATCAAGAGCACCAAAGCCAAAGCGGAGAAACGAGGCTTCACAGTGGCACTCCTGGCAGCAGCTGATGGTACCAAGTTTCCAGCTTTTATCATCTTGCGGGAGAGAAATGGACGCATTCCACCTCGCGTTCATCTACAGTTGAGAGTGCCTGACAATGTGCAGTTGTGTGCCACAGCAAATGGATGGATGACAAGGAACACCATCCTCACCTGGATTCAGCGTGTTCTTGGGCCAGCAGATGAACGTCGCCTCCTTGTGCTGGACTGCTATAACGCTCACAGGACGCCAGAAGTCAGAGAATCACTCGCCGCACGGCAGGTAGACCTGGTCTTTGTGCCTGCAGGCTGTACTCCTTTGGCACAACCAGTCGACGTCAGTCTCGTCAAACCTTTCAAGGATGGTATCAGAGACTGTTGGGTGGGAGTGGATGAGAACCAAGACCACCAACGCCTGCTGCTGGCAATCTCAGGCAACCTACAAGGCAGGATGTCATCAACTGGGTCAGCAGGGCATGGGACAACATACGACCTGAAACGATCGTCACGGCCTTTCTCAGGTGCGCCATTTCGAACGCAATGGATGGTTCTCAGGACGATGAAACACTGGAATGGTTTCCAGATGAAATCGGTGCTTTCCTCCCTCGTGTTCACAATGATGGAGATGCCCCAGAAGAAGCCATGGATGACGATGAGAGTGAAGACAATGAAGACAATGATGTTGACTTCGAAGGACTGGAATGAGTGAGTGTTCATCAGTTTGACTGGACCTCAAGACAAGAGAAGAAACTGTGTTTGTGCTGTTAATGTGTTTGGGATAAGAAAAGTCGAAGTGACCTTTTTGTGTTTGTTATTTTTGCCTCTCTCTTTTTTTTTAACAGAAGTTTGTTATTTCAATTTGTGTGTAACGAAAAAAAGTTTTTTTTTTTTTTTTTTTTTTTTTTTTTGTAAGTGCCAACTGCTAGTGTGCACAGATCTGACGAAAAGATACAGCAGGCGCATTTCTGTTGATTGATTCACTGGAAGTGAGGAAAAGGGGTGTGGGAGTCAAAGAAGAAAGAAATAAAAGAATCATAATGACAAATTTGCACTTGAATCTGATTTAATTGGGAAATATCTCTGTCTCATGTCTCTCTCTCTCTCTCTCTCTCTCTCTCTCTCTCTCTCTCTCTCTCTCTCTCTCATTTTGTTTTTGTCCACCTTTC
>JADBJO010005169.1:162963-171067 GCA_016801955.1 Conus betulinus
GTATGAGAGAGAGAGAAAGAAAGAGAGACAGACAGACAGAGAGAGAGAGAGAGAGAGAAGAGAGAATGTTGTTTGTAGTCCAAGCCGACCGCACAACGGCCAAATCAGGACAGAGAGAGAGGGGGAGGGACGGACGAGAGAGAGAGAGAGAGAGAGAGAGAGGAGAGAAGAGAGAGAGAGAGAGAGAGAGACAGAGAGACAGACAGACAGACATACAGACAGACAGACAGACAGACAGACATACTGATATACATTCATACACACATATATGCAAGCATCCACGCATACATAGACAGACAGTAGATGGTGAGATAGCGATAGAGACAGAGATATAGAGAGATTTTTTCTTTAAATTCGGTTCGACTGATTTGATTTTATGACACTTTGCTGACAAACAGAAAGAAACAACAAAACAAACCCGGTGAGCCATACTCCTATCATTCTCTCTCACACACGCACACGCATACACACACACCGCGCGCGCGCGCACATACACACACACCAGTCGAACTTCCTTCACTAACACATTCGCACACACCGAACTCATGCTCTAACCACACACACACACACACACACACACACACACACACACACACACACACACACACACACACACACTCATTTTCTTTTTTTCTTTTTTTTTTGTAAATCAGTTCCGCTGGTTTTACGTCACATTGCCGACGGACAAAAATCAAACGAACAAACAAACAATAACCGATGAAACCATGGCCCCTCTGACAAGAGTCACAAAACCGGCTATGTCCCCACGCAGACAGTGTGGTGGGGACCCTCACCGCCGAGCTCCTGTGAAAGCGGAGGTCTGTGGACAGCTGACTGTAATACTCTCTGACGGTGCCGTTGAAGCCTTGCTTGGACATCACCTGTAGCGAGAAGGAACACGCCACACTTTCCTCGATGAATTGGTCGATGGTGCGATCCATTGATTTGGATTGACTGGGGTATTGAGAGACGTTTGTTGTCCCTCACCCCCCCCCCCCCCCCCCCCCTGCAGCATTGGCTGCAAAAGGTATTTATTAGGCGACTGTGGAAAGGAATGTGTGTGTGTGTGTGTGTGTGTGTGTGTGTGTGTGTGTGCGCGCGCGTGCTGTGCGTGCGTGCGTATGTGTGTGGTGTGTGTGTGTGTGTGTGTGTGTGTGTGTTGTGTGGTGTGTGTGTGTGTGTGTGTGCAAGTGCAAGGGTAAGGAAAGAGGTACGTGTTTTATGTGTCAGTGTGTATGTGTATGAATCTCTCTCTTTGTGTGTGTGTGTGTGTGTGTGTGTGTGTGTGTGTGTGTGTGTGTGTGTGTGTGTGTGTGTGTGTGTGTGTGTGTGTGTGTGTGTGTGTGTGTGTGTGTGTGTGTGTGTGTGTGTTGCGTGCGTGCGTGTGTGCGCACGCGCGTGTATTTTGTGTGTGTGTGTGTGTTGTGTGTGTGTGTGTGTGTGTGTGTGTGTGTGTGTGTGTGTGTGTGTGTGTGTGTGTGTGTGCGTGCGCTCGCGCGCGCGCGTGCATGTGGGTGAGGGTGTCTATGTTTTTTGTGTCTGTATATTGTATCCAGTCGTCCATTTTCTTTTTACACTCACTCGCAATGACTCTCACAGCTTCACGTAAGACGGCGGCTACAACAGAAGACAATCATTTCACTCTACGACACCTTAACCTCTCGAAACTCCTTCCTTTCTACAACTGCACTCCGCTTCAACCACCTGACGACAACAATGAACCTGAAGACTGTTCAAATTTTAAAAAAGCAAGCATGTCCATATTCATACTTTTTTTCTCCCCATCAGCCTAACTGATCTCTGACCTCTGGCCAGAGTTCTGAAAATAACCCGCATCAGGGAAAAAAAAAACAACCCGCATTTCAATTTCCCTGGGATCGACGTTGACAGAAGACAGAACGCAGCAGCATCAGCTACAAAGCCCACAGTAAGCCACAGTTCAACGGATGATCAATTAATGTGGGACACGACGAAGTGATGCCCATACCCATACTGCCAAACCTTTCGCCACAGAACACACATCCAGCTAGCCACACCTGACCATCCCCCATCCCCAAGAAAATAGGCCTGCCACTGGTGACGAAAACATGTATCATCAAACATTCCCTTTCTAAAGACAAACCCCCCCCCCCCCCCCCCCCCCCCCCCCCCCCCCCAGCCCCCGCAAAAAAAAAAGAAAAAAAAAAAAAAAACTTATCTGCGAGAAGGAGGGGTGACTGCAAATCTTTAAAAGTCTTAGTATTACATCCCCCAGACATGAGCAGACGCGTTTTGACCTCTTAAGTCTTCTTCAGGCAACATAAACACACACTCAGTAAAACGGAAATGAAGAACGGACAAGCACTTAATTCGTCAAATTCGGCGCAAGATGAGCGTTGTTGAAAAAAAAAAAAGGTAAATTTAGTAACATTCACAGTCCGGGATATAACATTGTCTAAATACCGCACACTTTTCCCAATCAAAAGACTACAATCCAACAATTTCTTACCCTGAAGGAGTTTACAATCAAAGACGTCAAACTACTCTCATGAATGAAATTTCAAAAGGAATTTAAAAAAAAAACTCCGCTGTTTTACATGGACAAACAAATTTCAAGACAAACACACGACGCGTTTGGACCTTGCAGGTCTTCTTCAAGCAAGATAAACAACATTTAGGACAATGAACATGAAGAACGAACAATGACTTATCTTCTTAAATTGATCGCAAGATGGCGTTGAATGAAAACGAGGCCGTTGGCAAGGAGACAACTCGCCGATTTTGAGAAGATAAGAGACTGCTTGTTCTTCGTCTTCATTGTCATGAATGTCTTGCCCGAGGAAGACCTGAGAGATCGAAACGCATCGTGTTTTGTCTGGTAATTTGATTTGTCCATGTTAACCAGCGGAAGTTCTTGAAAAACATTCCTTTTTAAAACTTGTTTCAATTCCACCTGCAGTAGTCCTCGCACTTTGAAACTATAACCATGAATAGTTATTTCTTTCTTTTTTTTTTGTTTTCTTCCTGCGAACGCAGGCACTGACACTCCCTGCGGACACTCCCTGTATAGACAGCAGGAATTAATCCCATCTCCCCAACAACGGGAGTGGAGTTTTGTGTGCATGGCCCGGTTTTTTTTTATCCCGCCATTTATTATTAAGGCAGCCATACTCCAACGTCGGGGAAAGTGTCTCTGTGTGTGTATGTATGTTTGTGCCTAGTTTGAATGGTTTAAAAATATGCCACGTCCGATCCTGCCAGTCTTACCTGTCGCATGCGTTGAGTGATCCCTGTCCACCCTCGCGCAGTCCGATCTGGTGAACGTCGCTGGGGGACATGTCCACGGAGAGGTGCCATTTCAAGCAGGCCCGGTAGTAGTTTCCTCCAGAGGGCAGTCCCGCCTACACCGTAGGTCCCCCGGGTGTGGTGGGAGTACGTCTGGGTGAGAAAAAAGAGTAATGTGGGAGTGGGACCGCGCGAAAAGCTGAAAAGTGTGTGAACGAGCTGAGTTGCAAATGAAAATTTTTTCATTTGTCTTGTGGAAAGAGGCGGTGTGTGAACGAGGCTCAGTGCAAATGAAAATTTTTTCATTTTGTCTGTGTGAAAGAGGCGTGTGTGAACGAGGCTGGCTGAGTACAAATGAAAACTTTTTTTTTTTTTATTTTTGTCTGTGTGGAGAGATGCGTGTGTGAACGAGGCTGAGTGCAAATGAAAATTTTTCATTTTGTCTGTGTGGAAAGAGGCCTGTGTGAACGAGGCTGAGTACAAATGAAAACTTTTTTTTCATTTTAGTGTCTTGTCCTGTGCTTTGTTTGTCAATGACCTTGGCGGCAACTAACCCCCACTCTTTTCTAAATTTTGCTTCGTTCGCTCCGCCATCATTCGCTCCATTTTGATTTTTTTTTTTCATTTTGTTCTGTGTGTGAAAAAATGCGTGTGTGAAGAGGCTGAGTGCAATGAAACTTTTTTCATTTTTGTCTGTCTGAAAAGGGAAATGTTTGAGAACAGGTCTGTGAAAAAAAAATCAAAATAATCATTCTGCGTAAAAAAATGATGAGCATGTCTAAGTGAAACGAGAAAAATGTTGAGAATATATCTTTGTAAACATCAAGCGTGTTGACAAGTTTGCTTGGGGGGAAACAAATGAGTGCTGTATGTTTGACTGAAAAGAGGCACGCGAGAATCCATCTGTGGAAAAAAAGAAATGATTATGTAAAAAGGTCTTTGTGAAAAAGAAAGAGTAAAAATGTTCTGTGTGAAGAGAAAAAATGAGGACAACGTGCAACAAGTTTGTGTTTAAAAACAAAAAAGAGTGAATGTGTTTGAGTGAAAAGAGAATGCGTAAATCGATCTGTTTTAAAAAAAATGAGTGTTTGAGGCTGTGTGAAAGAGAAATTTATGAATATGTCTGTGTGGAACGAGACGTGTGGCTTATGTCTGTGTGAAAAGAGAAAAAAAAAATAATGTGGGAATAAATGTCTCTGTGGAAAAACACCGTGGTTACCTCTGTGTTGTAAAAGAGAAAAAGTTTAATGCGTGAATAAGTTTGTTGTGGAACAGGCATGTGGTTACGTTCTGTGTGAAAAGAGAAAAGTTTAATGTGTGATTAAGTCTGTGTGGAACAAGACATGTGGCTACGTCTGTAAGAAAACAGAAACACGTGAACAAGATTGGTGTATGTGAACAACAAATATGCGTGAATAAGTCTGTATGGAACAGAGATGTGTGTGTGTTGATTAGATGTGTGTCATACATATGTTGTAAAAAGATAAATGTGTTATGTCTTAGTCTGTGTGATGAGAAAGTCCGTGAATACGTCTATGGTGAAGAGTAGGACCCTATAAAGTGTGTGTGTGTGTGTGAGTGTGCGGCGTGCGTGGCTTGCATGTGTGTGAGTGTCGCGTGCGTGCGTGCATGTGTGTGTGTGTGTGTGTGTGTGTGTGTGTGTTGTGTGTGTGTGTGTGGTGTGTGTGTGTGCTAGAGAGGAGAGAGAGAAGAGAGAGAGAGGAGAGAGAGAGAGAAAGAGGATTAGACATTCGCTTTTTTAAATACCAGAATGTAAGAATATGTCCTCTGTGAAAAGAGGTTTTGTTTTATGTGCAATAAGGACAGAGGAGAATGTGTAAGTTTTGTAAATCCTACTGTTTGAAAGACTAAGCATTCCAATATATCAGCTGCAAATGAAAAGAAAATGTGTACAACCTTCTGTCTTTGCGAATGTGAAAATATGAGCATGAGCACATAAGAAAAAAAAAAAAAAAAAAAAACCGGTGCGCCTGTCCGACGTGACAGAGAAATACTGCAAATGCTGGCGTGGTCTGTGTGTACAATATTGAAACATTTGAATAAGTTCGAGTGGAAAATACAACATGGGCACGTGAATAATGTGAACGTATGTGTGTGAAGGACACACGTGTGAATACGTTGGTAAAAGAGGAGGACCTGAGCATCCCATCGCTATGCGAAAAGGTAACTGTGTAATTTGGGGCAAGAGACTTTCGAGGCGGTAAAATGAGACACAATTTACTAACTACATTAATGCCCTATAACAATGACTCGAACAGTATAACTATACACTCCATGACTCAGCGCGCGTTCGCGTGGATGTACAGGCACACTCACGCCTGACATATTACATGGGAAAACACCTGTAAACCTTAGAGCAAGAACCTACTATCCGACACCGTTCGACCGCCAAGAGACAGAAGGGGTGGATGTGTGAAGAGAGAGAGAGAGAGAGAGAGGGGGGGGAGGAGCAGAAGGAGAAAAAGGAGGAGCGAGGGAGGAGAGGAAGGAGTTAGGAGGAGGAGGGAGGATAAAAGAGGAAGAAGGATGTTGAATGATTTACGTTCCCCATAATGGCTTTGTTGGCCCCATATGACACGAATGCAGGTGACGTAGTCATGGGAAGTTGACCATAAAACATCGATGCACCACGAATGATGCTTATCATTACAACTAAACAGCAAACAATCCTTTTCCACACCCACACATCTTCTAAACATCTTCAAAACGTGATATATTTTATTGTGTACATAATACCATTATTATATAGCTTAAAACACGAAATTTCTAAAGATTGGTGTAATCAAAATAGGAACTTGGCGGCAGCTTCTGGCATAACCGACAAGAAGGAAAAAAGAGAGAGAGAGAGAGAGAGAGAGAGAGAGAGAGAGAGAGGTAGACAGAGAGAGAGAGAGAGAGACAGAGAGAGGGGGGGTGGGGAGCGAGAGAGGAGAGAGAGGAGAGAGAGAGAGAGAGAAGCGAGATAGCGAGAGAGAGATGAGAGAGAGAGAGAGAGAGTAGATGTGCAGTGAGAAGGCGAGAAGATGGCGTCAGAGACAAAGAGAAGATAGAGCGAGGAGAGAAGAGAGAAGGGAGCGAGAGGGGGGGAGATGGAGAGAAACAGAGAAATGAGAAGGGGAGTGAGAGAGAGAGACAACCCAGAGAGAGGAGAGAGAGAGAGACATATAGAGAGAGAATTAGAGAGAGAGAAATAGAGAGAGGGCGGGACGGAGGGGGGAGGTAAAGAGAGTGAAAAAGATACAGACGAGATATAAGAGAGGGAAGAGGACGGGAGGAGAGAAAGAGAATTCGAAGGTCAGAAAAACCTTTAACTCGAACAGATTTCAGAGAGGGAGAGAGAGAGAAAGAGAGAGAGAGAGAGAGAGAGAGAGAGGAGAGAGAGAGAGAGAGAGACAGACAGACAGACGACAGACAGACAGACAGACAGACAGACTTACATTTTCCATAAAAGCCTTGAGGCGGCCAAGCGCAGTCCTATTGCCTGCAAACGCCGACAGTTCCTCGTGCTCTGATGTTAACCCTGTACAAGTCATGTCATGACGTAATATGTGAACCCCGTGCACGTCCATTTCATGACGGAAAGTATTAACCCTGTCATGACGTAAAAATGACAACCCTGACCACGTCATGTCATGACGTAAAAATGATAACCCTGTACACGTCATGTCGTGACGTAAAATGATAACCCTGGACCACGTTATGGTTGACTAAAAATGACAACCCTGACCACATCAATGTCATGACGTAAAAATGATACCCCCTGTACAACGTCATGTCGTGCGTAAAAATGACTGATAACCCTGACCAACGTCATGTCATGGACGTAAAACCATGATAACCCTGACCAAGTTATGCCAAGATTGTAAAAATGATGACACTGGCACCTGCACGTCCTTTCCATGACGTAAAATAATACACCCTGACCACGTCATGCTATGAATGGTAATATGACCTTTAATAATCATAATGCACCGACCCACCGCTGCAAGGCACTTGCATACATACCCCCTACCCCCCACACCCACCCCCCACCCCCCCTTCTGTCATCATCTCACCCTTCTCTCTCTCTCATCTCTCTCTCTCTCTCTCTCTGTCTCTCTACGCTCTCGCTCTAGCTCTATACTATCTATCTATCTATCTCTCTCTCCACAAACGAACTGCGAATGAAACCAAGATAATGTCACGGAAGCATTGCAACTTCGACGGTGATGATAATTGATGCTGATGATTATGATACGTCACACTGGTCAATCTTTAAACTGTCCACAGCGAGGCATATCTGTGGTGGCAATCAACATCACTCAGAACACTACTAGAGACAGTGAAAGAAGCGGAACTCTGCGCGCGTTTGAGCAGGACAGCAGCTCCTCATCAAAGAGGTCAAAAGGAGGCTTGTCACATAGCTACGTCTGCCATTCAAGGTGGAACGTCGAGTGGAGAACCAGATCTTGAATTGCCCAATGAGGGAGCTTCTCAATTCCTCGTCGTCCCCTCGTCGTCGTCGTGGTCATCATCATCATCATCCATCATAATCATCATCACATCGTCATCAAACGCAGCAGCAGCAGCATTCCCTTTCATCATCACCACAGATTTGTTTCGCTGTGAGAGTTGAAGATTGATTCGCGTGACGAATCATCATCGTTGTCATCGCATCATCTAACACATCACTGGCCCGCTTTTTTGATTTAGACTCGCAGACTACCAGCGTGGTGTTTGTCACGCGTCGTCATCATCATTCAATATCGTCTCGTCGTCTCTCCGTTCATCATAATCACCGTCTCCATGTAATTCATTTACCGTCTTAACTCTCACCATC
>JADBJO010005170.1:0-110000 GCA_016801955.1 Conus betulinus
TAACCCTATAGTATGACAGTTTAATTCGTGATAAATTGTTTGAATTCCTTTTAGCCCAGGTAGGAAGAATTCTGAATTGTACTTCCCAGTGTGAGGGTGATACCATTCCACTCAAAAATGTCTAAAATTGGGAGGATTTCATTGTGTTCTAAGGTTTTGGGTTATAGTTTATATATATCATATATATTTGATATATATTATATAATATATTCTAACGTTTCCTCCCCCTTTGAAAAACAATTATTCCATTTATATTTTGTTTACTGCTGTTGTGTGTTTTGTTTTGTGTTCTGTTAGTTTACCCTTCTCCAGCTTTACGGAGATAGTTGCTTCTAGAGTGCTGTCTGAGGAGTTTTACTTTGTCTTGCCTCATTTCCTTCTTTTCTGTACCGGTTCTGCTTCTCTCTCTTGATTTCCACTCACCCTAATTTTCTTTCATTCCTACTTTTCTCTTCACGAAGTCCTGTCTAGTTTCTTTATATTCACAGCATATTTTATTAAGGCTTCCTCGTTAGATTTCCGTGTGCCCCTCCTTTTTTTAACTGTCGTTCCATTTGTTTGTTGGTTGTCACATTCTTTAATGTATTAGAGCGCGCATTTATTTCATGATTTTGCATTTTCTATTTTCTTGATATCTATGTTCGCGCTCTAACTTTCATTAAAAAAAATGGTAGTTATTTGTCTGTTTTTTTTTTTTCATTCCGTATTTTATTACCTCTTGCTAATTTGATACTCCATTGAATTATATTACAATATGGATCCATTTGATAAATACATGGATCAGGCAATTCGCCTTGGGTATACCGGCGCGAAGCTTAGTGAAGTTTAAACAGTGTATGGATAGGTACGAGCGATATAAAGTGAGAGAGAGAGAGACAGAGAAGAAGAGAGAAAGAGCATTTCAAAAGGAAAGATTAGACTCTGAGAAGGAACAGAGAAACACAGACTTACAGAGAGAAAATATTAGCAGTAGAAAAAGATAAGCTGGACAGAGAACTGGAAAGACAGAGGCGGTGAGCATGAATTTAAGCTGAAAAACAAATGGAACTTGAGATAGAGAGAGAAAGTAAACTACTCCAAACAATACACAGTAAACAAGTGGGGTAACTTTTGCTCCCATAAGAAGAACCTAACACAGAATAACTTTTATTTAAGACGGGCACAGCCTTTTAAACTTGAATAGTCAGACAAATACAAGACGAATAATCTAATAGTGAGGGAAAAACAAGCGTAGGCCAACAACTCAGCTGTCTTCATAGTAATGACTTGGCAAAGATTTGGACTTAAGGAAGGAGGGGGGGGGGGGGGGGGGGGGGGGGTGGGGGGGGGGGGGGGGGGGGGGGCGCGAAGATCAATTTTCGTGGTGATGAGATGTACGGCCGAGGGTTTTCCGGGGGGGGGGGGGGGGGGGGGGGGGGGGGGTGGGGGGGGGGGAGAAACTGGGAACATGAAATTAAGAAAATATATTACAGATATGAAAACTCTTCACTAGCTGCATAAGGTAGTAAATGAAATCAAACGAAAGTGTGGGGAGGAAAAAAAGTTGCTGAAAAAACTAAAAGACATTAAGCAAATAGTAAAAAATGTAGGGGACAATCTTTGAGCCTACACTTGAGGTCCACCCAAGGATGCAAGGGAGATCAAAAGACAAACACAAAAGACGGACAGAAACAAATACAAATAACCCCGATTTAACGAAACGAAATTGGAAATAAAATGAGGCAGGGAACAGTAAACAATACACAGTAAACAAGTGGGGTAACTTTTGCTCCCATGAGAAAACCTAACACAGAATAACTTTTCAGAATAACTTTCAAGACTGGCACAGCCTTTTTAAATTTGAATAAAGTCAGACAAATACAAAGACGAACAATCTAATAATGGGGGGAAAAAACAGGAGTAGGCCAACAACTCAACACGCATTCCTGTGTACACACTTTATTTTTGATAGTGTCATTCTTGCTTGTGGCATTGATGACCCAGTTTGTGACCTTGTTTTAGGCAATTTTACCTGGGGCGTCAAATGTTCATGGTGGTGATGGTGGCTCTTTTGTTCCCACTATGGTCAGTACAAAAGCGCAGACAGAAAAAGACAAGTCTGCACCCAAACCTTTGTCGGTACTAGATTTTTCTGTTACTGACACAGACTGTGAAGGTTTGAAAAAGTTACAGAAGGATGACAAGACTCTGAGTACACTATTTCAGAATGTTACTGTTGGTGAGGTAAAACCTGGAGCTACTCCTTTGTTCTTTGTACAGGATGCATACAATGTGCAGTGCTGAATGGGAGCGTTGTCAACCAAATTGTTGTTCCATTGTCTTTGGGAGATACGGTGTTACGTACTGCTCACGATACTGTTTTTGCAGGTCACTGTGGAGTCAAACGTACCTTGCAGCGTGTTCTTGGACGGTTCCACTGGCCCACAGTACGTAGGGATGTCGTTCAGTTCTGCCACTCATGTCATTGTGCCAGAAGTCTTCACATAAATGTAGAGTTCCTTGTGCACCTCTTCATAAAATGCCTAAAAATGCATAAAATATCAACTCCATTTCAGCGTGTTGCAGTCGATCTTGTTGGGCCATTTCAGCCATCTTCATCAGGTAATCGTTGTGTGTTAACTCTTGTGGACACAGCTACACGCTTTCCTGAAGCGATTCCTTAAATTAGATCGATACTCCTACTGTTGCTGAAGCTCTCCTTTCTATTTTTTCCCGTGCTGGTCTTCCAGAGGAGATTCTATCGGATTGTGGCACTCAGTTTGTTCCGTTTTGATGTCGGAAATATACAGGTTCTTGCCAGTGAAGTCTGTGACCACAACGCTGTACCATCCACAATCAAATGGGATGGTCGAACGGTTCAATGGAACATTGAAAGCCATGCTTCGCAAAGTTTCTGTTCAGGCCCCTCGTGAGTGGGATAGGTGCATCCCTGTTTTACGTTTGCATACCGGGAACTCCCGAATGAGTCATTGGGATTTTCCCCTTTGAACTTGTGTTTGGTCATTCTCCTCGAGGCCCACTTGACCTGTTGGCAAACAAGTGGACAGGTACAAATATTGATTGTGTGTCTGATACTAAAAAATGTGTATCAATATGTTTTTGATTTGCAAAGCAGGATCAAGGATGCTTGTCAGCTTGCGCAGGAAACCGCTGACAGCATGACTGACAAATACAAAAAGTATGCAGACAGGAAATCCAAGGTACGTTCTTTTCAAGTTGGTGATAAAGTTCTAATTGTGTTGACTGATGATCACAACAAGTTACGAATTCAGTGCAAATTTTTCTGTTGTGTCAAAATTGTCACCAGTGATTATGCCATTGACATTAACGGACAGATTAAGACATTCCATATCAAACATGTGTTATGGACCGTTTCCCGTCCAGTCACAAATTCGTGCAACCGGGCTAATCGGAAGGTAGTCGTCCGGAAGCCAGTTGAAAAGATTACCTGACTGCTGCTCACCTGCGCACTGTTAAAACCGGGTGAGTTGAACCAGTTACGCAGTCTCTGCAGTGATTCCGGCAACGCAACTACCCAGAAGCCAAAAGAAGGACTCCATTGGTGTTTTGGTGGCAGTCATATATTTATCATTCAATGTCTATTTATTAGCAAACCGAAACCGTATTCCCGTTTAGGAGCGACTGAAACTTCCTCAGCGCACTGTGAAGGATTTGTTTAGAAAAGGAAAGTATTTGGTTGTGTTCTGTTATCCTATGACTTGATAGGGTAGCAAAACGAAATGCTGTCGGAAAACATGAATAGAAAAAGTGAGTGTTAAAGGAAGTAGTCTTCAGGAAAAAAAAAAGATTTTGTTTATTCTGTGACTTAACTAGTTATGAACTTCATGATGAAAAAAAAGATGATTATTCCAAGGTGGTTTGCAAGAAGAGGGAGAGTTTTGATGCTATGGATAATAAGCTCCCAGAGTGAGCGACAGAGATTTCATATATTCTGGTTTTGATTTTTGATGTGGATGAGTATTTAATTCACTCTTGATATGAATATTGAATAGTTGTGTGTTGGTAAACAAGAGTGTGTGGAAATCTTTCCCGTAATATATTGAAATAGATGAATCTTTTGGGAAAAAAACCTTTTTAAATTCTAGTGATTATATGAAATAAATGAACATTCTTGTTGTGTTACAGGGAAAAAGAAATGAACATTTTGTACTGACATTTATAGTTTGATGAAAAGTAATCATAATTGTGTGTAATGAATTGTATTCATGATTTATTGAAGAGGGTCTAGGTGGGAATCCTTTCCCCAATTTGGAAAACTAGATTCTGAAAGGTTTATATTGAAATCCTTTCCTGTGTAGTGCTATGATTCGGAAAAAGGAATGTTGTAGTGTTATGATTCCGGAAAAGGGAATGTTGTAGCGCGTTGAAGAAAGAATTTGCTGATGTTTGTCTCAAGTTCTAGTGAAATAGAATGTGGCTAATGAATATGAATGTAGTCGTAATTGTAATGAATAGTAGCCATGATAATCAAGGTAGTTAATCAACCCCCAGGTAGAAGTTTTCCCTGGACTAAGGGGGACTGGCTGATACGTTCTGAGGGTCGGGGCCGTAGCTGTGTCTACCCTATTGTTCTCCACCCTGTGTCAGCGTTGAGAGGCTAGCCTGAGTGCCGACACAACTACCCTACCTGCCACTGCGCCCGAGACCGACTACCCGCTGAGCCAGTTGGGCCGGAGACACCGCTGCTGCCAAGCCAGAGCGCCGCTCCCTAGTTTCGAACCAGCGACCTACTGGCAAGGTCGTCGCTGCGTTTGGTGTTTTTTGTGTGTGTGCCCACAGCTCCTGTGTGAGACTGTCACTTTGTCACCGGCAGAGACGCCGTGAGTGTGCTAGTGATTTTTTGAGCCACAGCTCTGTGAATTTCTGTAAGTTCTGTGTCAGAGTTGACGCTGTAGACGTTGTCGTCTTCATCTTCGTCGTCTCGTCGTCTTCGTCCTCTTCATCGTTTCGTTGTTGTCGTCTTCGTCGTCGTTGGAACCAGTAGCGCTAGTAGATAGCGAGTTAGATATAGATATATTTTGTGTCGTGCGCCCTGTTTGGCGTACCTGAAGTATTAAGATATATATATATATATATATATATATATGTATGTATGTAGTTCTGTGTGTACGCCATGTTGTTGGCGTGCCGACCTATTGATGTTATTGATTATATATGTTTGTCTGATGGCTCGGGCAACATAAAACAAAAAAAAGTGTTTTTTGTTCTGTTGCCTGGCTATCAATGTTCGGGTGAGTGGGTGTGTGTATGTGAATTGGAAAAGTCGTGCATGCACCCATGATTTCTGAGTGAGAGTTGGACAGTCAGACACCTGCAGATACAACCCATTTCATCCGTAACATCTGGTAACCCCGTAGAACTTTTCACATTTACCTTCGAAATTGTGCTAGGGTTAGGATTTCATTTGTAACCCCTTATAGTGTCCCCAGTTATTAAGTTACGACACGTCTACAGATTTTCCTTTTGAGAGAATTGATTGTGTTGTTGAATGACTGTTTTCTTGTTAAGTTGGTTTCCCGTCTCCAGCGTAACGGGGTATCTCCTTTGTATGGTTTCTGGAGATACGAGGGCCTAGTTCTTTATCTTCTGTGGGCTTTAGTTTGATTATCTTTTGTTATTCTTCTCTTGTTTTCTATTTCTACCTTTTCACTTGGATTGTGTTGCTCGTATCGCGTTCTCATGATTCTTTCTCTTGAATGAATGTGTATGGTTGGCTGCCTGGGCCATTTTTAAAAAGATACCCCCCCCCCCCCCCTTTTTCCCCAAATAAAAAAAAGAAAACAAGATTGTATTGATTGATATATGCATATGTGTTTTGATCACTGATTGATTTCTGCATATGTTTATTCATTGTTTAGTGAGTTATGCATATTTTTATTCGTTGTTGATTGATTTCTGCATATGTTTATTCATTATTGCTGTTATTGATTGATGCATTGATTGCCAATGAGTTTCCCAAACCCATAAACTTCTGTTATTACTGTCGTTCCGTTGCTTTTCAAAATTAGTCGTAGTTTTTTTTTAAAGTGTGATAGATATAAATGTTTGTGTGAAAAAAAAACTCTCTTTCAAATATATTTCAGTGGACATAGTGTCTAAACTTTTCTTTTGATTATATTTGGTCCACTGATTTAGTGTTTCAATGTCTTCTGTGGACGAGGATAAAATTTTCACTAAATACTTACAACGTGGTAAGGCATTTGGTCTTGAAGGGCAGGCTTTATTAGACTATGTTGATAAATGTATTAGGCCAGATTTAGAAAGATAAGAAAGAATGAATGTAAAGCGAATGCAGAGAAGAGGAAACCAAGAGAGCAAAAGAGCAGGAAGAAACTAAAAGATTAGAATAAAAAGAGATAGAAGAAACTAAACGAGTACAACAGGAAGCTAAAAGATTAGAACAAATAGAAGAAACCAAAAGAGCACACGAGACAGAAGAAACTAAAAGAATACAATTGGAAATTTCTCGTCAGGGAGTAATTTCAGGTGAGGACAGTCAAAGTCAAAGTACTAGCGTACCCAGGTCTAACGCCCCTCGTCCTACCTTTCCCAAACTGCCTCCCTTTAAAGAAAGAACAGATGACATTGACAGCTGTCTGTTCAGGTTCGAAAACCCATGCTCGCTCTCTAGGTGGGTCAGAAAGTCTGTGGGTCACTTATCTCTCTGCATTACTTGAAGGTTCAGCTCTCACGCTTTATCACAGTTTGGCAGAAAATAATGTGTTTTTTTATGAGCTGTTGAAAGAAAGTTTGTTGAAGAAATTTCAGTGAGGTCCAGACGGTTTCCGTAAGCGTTTTCGTGAGTCAAAGCCTAGTGCAGATGAACCCTTTCAAACTTTTTCAGTGGAACCTAGACGCCTTCTTGATCGTTGGATTTCGTTGTCCAAGATTGAGAAAGAAATCTTTTCAGGGTCTTGTTGATCTTATTCTGAGAGAGCAGTTTTTAGAATGTGTTCCTAAGGATTTGGCTACTTTTCTGTGTGAAAAAGATGAAAAAACATTTGATGCTTTGATCAAGTCTGCTGAGTCATACAGGCGTGTCGATCCCACTAAGCTCCTTTCCTGAAAGGCTGATGTAAATATTTTTGCCTCTGTTTCTCATAGTACTTCTGGACAGTGAGAAAGACCTCCGTTCCGTGGTCAGTCAGATAGAGGTCGCAGGTCTTTTGCCCCTCGTCCTGTTGTTCAGAATCCCAGCACCCCAGCTAATCAAAGTAGTGGTAACCGTTACCGTGGTCGTGATGCTCGTCAGTATTCAGTCACTAGAGGTTCATCAGGAAATACATTTTCCCAGTCTCCCAGTGTTGTCTTGTTTTCTCTGTAAAAAGACAGGGCATGTGGCTTCCAAATGTTCATGGAAGTCAGGTGGAAGCCCACGCAAGATCTGTACTCTTAGTCATCCGAAAAAATGCCCCTTTGTGATTGACAGTTCAACTGTCGTCGACAAGTCAGCTGACAAACACTCTACTGCTGCTTGTTCGATTATTCGGTCCCTATTCGCTTGTTTAGCTGCAGGTGAATTCACAGGGGAGTTGAACTTGGAATCTGGTTCTGTCAATAGCAATCTAATGTCTGTATTGCGTGACACTGGTGCTACCATCTGTGGTGTTCGCAAACGACTAGTTTCCGATAGCCAGATGCTAGGTACTAAAGTGAGCTGTGTTTCTTTTGGAGGACGTGTGGATGAATTCCCACTAGCTACAGTTTCTGTCAGTTGTCCCTATTTTGAGGGCGATCTAACCTGCTGCGTCCTGTCGCAGATCTCATCATAGGTAATGTTCCTTGTGTCTGTGAAGGCAGTGCTTCCAGTGATGTGAGCGATGAACCCTTCTCTTTAGCTGCCGTTACCAGGGCTAGAGTTAAACATGTGGTAGAGAAGAAACCTCTGCGTCTGATCCCTGATGATTTGAATATTTCTCGTTCTGGTCTGATTCAGAAACAAAAGGAGGATGAGTCTTTGAAGACATGTTTCCAGTTAGCGTCTTCTGGTGAAGTGAAGAAGTAAGGTAGAGCTGCCTTCTACTACTATTTGCAAGACGGTGTTCTGTGCAGACATTTAAAAGGAAAATGACATTCCTTTTGATCAGTTGTTGTTCCCTCTGACCTTCGACCTACAGTGCTATCTGTAGCACACGATCTTATTCTGTCAGGTCATTGTGGTTCTCGTCGAACTCTGGCAAGAGTCCTCTACAAGTTTTTTTGGCCTGGTGTAACTGTAGATGTGGCCAAGTATGTAGCTTCATGTGATGTTTGTCAGATGACAGTACCCAAGGGAAAAGTTTGTCCAGTACCCCTTCTACTGTTCCATTCATTGATACTCCATTTGACCGTGTGGCTGTTGACTTTACCCAGAGGCTGTTCCTGCAAGGTTTGCTGTTCCCTTCAAGGTTTTCTCTTCTGTCAGTGTAGCAGAAGCACTATTGGGAATCTTTTCTCATCTAGGATTCCCAAAAGAGATTCTTTCGGATCAAGGCACCCAGTTTAATTCTGACCTCATGAAGCAGTTTCATGTGTTATGTGGTACCAAGGGCATTCGCACATCGCCATACCATCCTCAGGCAAATGGTCATGTTGAGCGTTTTCATAGCACTCTGAAATCGATGCTGAAGAAAACTGTGCGTTCTTACCCAAAGGCATGGCATCGATATCTACCTGCACTGCTGTTTGCATGCGGAGAGTTGCCTTCAGAAAGTACAGGTTTTTCCCCGTTTCAGTTGTTGTTTAGTCGACAAGTTCGTGGCCCTATCGCTCTACTGCAGGAGTCTTGGACCCAGTCTGATGGTCGTGATGCTGAAGCAAAACCCCTTTATGCCTACTTGTTCGAGCTTTAAAATGTCATTGCTGACTCATGCAAGTTGGCTATGGATCATTCTGTCGATTCCTCTGCAAAGGGAAAAAAAAAGTATTTTGATCGTAAGGCTAGAGAACGTCGTTTCCAGGTTGACGACGAAGTCCTTGTTCTCCTCCCTACGGATTCAAATAAGTTGCTAGCTAGTTGGTCAGGACCATTGCCAGTTACCAAGGTCTTGCATCCTGACTACAAAGTTCTCATCAAAGGAAAGAAAATGTTTTTCACGCCAATATGTTGAAGAGGTACATTCGTCGTTCTGCTGTGTCTGTGTCTCAGAGTATTTCATCAGTAACCTCACAAGGAAGTTAGTACCATGGTCAGAGATAGCGCTTCTCAGTTCTGGCAAGAAAGATGTTTCGTTCAAGAGTTCTCCAGGAATTGTTCCTTGTTCGAACCCCACTCTAAATTCTGGTGATCCTATAGTCGCGTACACAGTCGGTGTTGTTCAAGACTGCGATGACGTACTACCAATACACACTTTACCTGTAACCATGGCATCTTCTATGCCAGATGAAGATCTCGATTCAGTGCAGTTTGATAGTACTTTGTCTGACAGCAGTGCTAAGGAGTTACGAAGAGTCTTTGATGATTTTCAGGATACTCAAACTCCGAAACAAGGCTCCTTTTCTGGCAACGTACTATTAGAGATTCCTCTAACAACAGATGTTCCAGTTAGAAAAAGGTGTTATGACATCCCCTTCTCTGCTAGAGAGGTTGTTGAGAGAGAAGTTGGCATCATGTTGGAACTCGGTATCATTGAACCTTCAAATAGTCGCTATGCCTCCCCAGTTGTACTGGCCAGAAAAAAAAAGATGGTACACGTCGCTTTTGCATTGATTTCCGTTTTCTGAATAAGATTACCGTCTTCGATGCTGAGCCCATTCCTGACGTGGAAAGTTGATTTGCAAGATTGTCTGATGCACAGTTCTTTACAAAGATAGATCTTGCTAAGGGATATTGGCAGATAGTTGTTAAGCCCGAGGACTGTCCAAAGACAGCTTTTACAACGCATATGGGTCTTTTTCAGTTGTAAGGATGTCGTTCGGTCTTGTGTCAGCACCTGCTGTTTTCGCATGCATGATGCACATGCTAGCTTTGGATCAGTTCTCAGCCATCAGCTTCTTTGTTGACATTCTGGTTCATAGTGTTTCGTGGGATGCATCGTGTGAAAGGTGTTCTTTCGTGTCTGAGGTCTTTCAACCTCACAGCTCGTCCCTCGAAAATCGAGGCAGGTTTTCATTCTCTGGCATTTCTTGGACATATCGTTGGAGGTGGTACTATGCGTCCTGATCGGAAAGAGATAGATAAGATTCTGAGAATTCCCACCCCTACTATCAGACACAAGTCAGATCTTTGCTAGGTTTGCTTAGCTTTTATGGGAAATATGTTCCCAGTTTCTCCACTTTGAGTGCTCCTCTCTCTGATTTAATCAAGGATGTTGGTCGAGCTGAAAGATCTATTTCTTGGACCCCTGAATGTGCAGTAGCGTTACAGAAGATTCAGAGTATTTTGCCGTCAGCACCTGTATTACTGTTACTTCAGTTAGGTAAGCCCTTGTTCTTAGAACTGATGCTAGTTCTGTTGGGCTATGTGCTGTACTATTGCAAGAGGATGATGATGTACTTCACCCAGTTGTGTTTGGGACTCACAAGTTGTTGGATCGTGAAAAGTCATACAGTACCATCGAAACTAGAGTGTTTAGCCATTGTCTGGGCTGTACAGAAGTTCGTTCGATACCTTTGGGGAGTCAGGTTTCTCCTACAAACAGATCATCGACCTTTGACGTACCTTCGAACGTCAAATTTTAAGAATTCCCGAATTATGCGTTGGGCATTGTCTCTGCAGGAATTCTCGTTCAAAGTGGAACCAGTTCCAGGATCACCAAACATTTTCGCTGATCTTCTTTCACGTTCTTTTGAGAACCAGTCAGTTCCTTAGACATTGATTTGTGTACATCTAGTTTTTATGTCCTTTTCATGTATTTTTTCTGGAATTTTGTGACCTGCAGTTGTTCACTTCCTCTTAGTAAAAACAATTCGGACATCGTTTTTTTTTTTTAGAGGGGGGAGTATTATGACGGACCATTTCCGTCCAGTCACAAATTTTTGTGCAACCTGGCTAACCGCAAGGTAATCGTCCAGAAGCCAGTTGAAAAGTTTACCTGACTGCTGCTCACCTGCGCTCTGTTAAAACCGGGTGAGTTGAACCCGTTTGGGCAGTCTCTGCAGTGATTTTGGCAACGCAACTACCCAGAAGCCGAAGAGGAACTCTGTCGGTGTTTTGGTGGCAGTCAGGTATTTATCATTCAATGTTTATTTATTAGCAAACCGAAACGTATTCCGTTTAGGAGCGACTAAAACTTCCTCAGCACACTGTGAAGGATTTGTTTAGAAAAGGAAAGTATTGGTTGTGTTCTGTTATCCTATGACTTGATAGGGTAGCAAAACGAAATGCTGTCCGGAAAACATGAATAGAAAAAGTGAGTGTTAAAGGAAGTGGTCTTCAGGAAAAAAAAAGATTTTGTTTATTCTGTGACTTTAACTAGTTAATGAACTTCATGATGGAAAAAGATGATTATTCCAAGGTGGTTTGCAAGAAGAGGGAGAGTTTTGATGCTATGGATAATAAGCTGCCAGAGTGAGCGACAGAGATTTCATATATTCTGGTTTTGATGTGGATGAGTATTTAATTCACTCTTGATATGAACATTGAATAATTGTGTGTTGGTAAACAAGAGTGTGTGGAATTCTTTCCCTTACATATATTGAAATAGATGAATCTTTTGGAAAAAAATACCTTTCAAATTCTGGTGATTATATGAAATGAAATGAACATTCTTGTCGTGTTACAGGAAAAAAAATGAACATTTTGTACTACTGACATTTATAGTTTGATGAAAAGTAATCATTAATTGTGTGTAATGAATTGTATTCCTGATTTATTGAAGAGGGTCTAGGTGGGAATCCTTTCCCCAATTTGGAAAACTAGATTCTGAAAGGTTTATATTGAAATCCTTTCCTGTGTAGTGCTATGATTCCGGAAAAGGGAATGTTGTAGTGTTATGGTTCCGGAAAAGGGAATGTTGTAGCGTTGAAGAAAGGATTTGCAGATGTTTGTCACAAGTTCTAGTGAAATAGGATGTGGCTAATGAATATGAATGTAGTCGTGATTGTAATGAATAGTAGCCATGATAATCAAGGTAGTTAATCAGTTTTCCCCAGGTAGAAGTTTCCCCTGGACTAAGGGGGACTGGCTGATACGTTCTGAGGGTCGGAGCCGTAGCTGTGTCTACCCCCCTTGTTCACCGCCCTGTGTCGGCGTTGAGAGGCTAGCCTGAGTGCCGACAACTACCCTACCTGCCACTGTGCCCGAGACTGACTACCCGCTGAGCCAGTTGGGCCGGAGATGCCTCTGCTGCCAAGCCAGATCGCTGCTCCCGAGTTTCGAACCAGCGACCCGTTGGCTAGGCCGTCACTGCGTTTGGTGTTCTTGTGTGTGAGCCACAGCTCCTGTGTGAGACTTTCACTTTGTCGCTGGCAGAGACGCCTTGAGTGTGCCAGTGATTTTTGAGCCACAGCTCTGTAAATTTCTGTAAGTTCTGTGTCAGAGTTGATGCTATAGACGTTGTCGTCTTCATCTTCGTCGTCTTCGTCCTCTTCATCGTTTCGTCGTCGTCGTCGTTGTCGTCTTCGTCGTCGATGGAACTAGCAGCGCTAGTAGATAGCGAGTTAGATATATTGTGTCGTGCGCCCTGTTGGCGTACTTGGAAGTATATATATATATATATATATATATATATATATATATATATATATATATATATATAATTTCTTTGTGTACGCCTTGTGGTTGGCGTGCCGACCTATTGATGTTATTGCATTTATTATATTATGTTTGTCTGATGGCTCGGGCAGCATAAAACAGAAAAAAGTGTTGTTCTGTTGCCTGGCTGTCAATGTTCGGGTGAGTGTGTGTGTGTATGTGAATTGGAAAAGTCGTGCATGCACCCATAATTTCTGAGTGAGAGTCAGACAGTCAGACACCCGCAGACAGAACCCATTCTATCCGTAACAACATGCTCAAGTTGTATGTGCAGAGAGTGAACGTTGCTATCAACAGATCTGTTGACGTGGCAGGTGTGCGAACGTTTCCGTCTTTGTCGTCTGACTTGTCGGATGTCTTGCCTGTGAATGCTGTTGTTGATTTTCCATTTCAGGACAAACCTACTGCATTTAACAGAACAGAGACTGCGTCTGTTGGTTTGTTGTCTGACACTGACTGTGACACTTCATCTGTATTATCCACTCTGACAGTTCGTGGAGAGACATACAAAGATGATGTGGTTTGTGACGATTTGACGTCGGCTCAGAAAGATGACTTAGAAACTATCCTGCAGGATTTTTCTGATATTCTCACAGACAAACCTGGTTCTGCGAAGGGAGTGGAACCACATCCATTGTTTTGTCAAGTGATGTGCCTGTGCGTGTGAAACCTTATCCTTTGCCATTTGCCAAACAGGAAATTATACAAAAAGAGATACATGTCATGTTGGAGTTAGGGGTGATTGAACCTTCCAATTCACCTTACAGTTCTCCTGTTGTATTGGTAAGCAAACCGGATGGCTCTGTCAGGTTTTTGTGTTCATTATCGAAAACTTAATCAAACTAACAATCTTTGATGCTGAACCAGTTCCCGATGTTGAGAGTCTCTTTTGTCATTTGTCGGATGGCAGGGTTGTGTGTGTGTGTGTGTGTGTGTGTGTGTGTGTGTCAAAATTGATTTAAATAAGGGGTACTGGCAGATCCCCATGAAGGAATGTGACAGGGAAAAGACTGCTTTTCAAACTCCTTTCCGATTGTTCCAGTGGACCAGGATGCCGTTCGGATTACAAAACGCTCCCAGTTACATTTGCACGCATGATGCGTGCCCTCCATTTGCATGAGTGTAATGCTGTCAGTTTTTTTTTTTTTATTGATATTCTGTTGTCACAGAGTTCGTGGTCTTCATTACTTGAGTCTTTACGTTCTGTTTTCAGCAAGCTGAGAGACTTTGGACTAACTGCGAGATTAAGATTATAGTCCCGTCAACAGCAAACGTCATCTCAGGACTGTCACCACGTTTCGATCTACCAGGTTTACATATCAAAAAATGATTAAAAGCAAAACCTTACCCAACCCTTAAAAAAAAAAAAAATTAAAAGAACTAGCCCTAGGGTTAAAACCAAACACATTGAAATCATTAACAGTAATCTGCAAAAATCAATACTGAGTAGAGAAAATCTAACAACCCCAAATTCACACACGATGAAAATAATAATTCACTTCTTTTAGGAAGTTAAAAATATTGTCGGGGGACATCACGAACAAGAATCAAAGAATCTTCATATTATCTGCAGTGTAATGTTTCCTTCTAATGTCGTATAAATCCCAGAAGTCTAAAAGAATATGTTGGACAGATATCTGACTATCACAGGCAACACAGAAAGGCGGGTCTTCTCCCTTCAATAAAAACGAATGAGTAAAATAGGCACGACCCGTCCTCAATCTACACATATATTGTTTCTCCCTTTAGACCGCCAGCAGCCATGGGAAGATGTTCCTTTAAATCTGGACGTATTTGATGAAGCTTGTTGTTTTCTTGGAGGCTCCACTCCTCCTCCCATAAAGAATTGACATACGAAGCTATTTTGCCTTTTAAATCTGAAGATGGTACAAGCAGTTTAGAAGGACGAAGATGGACAGCCTCTTTAGAAAGCCGCTCCACCTCTTCGTTGCCTCTGATCCCCACATGACCTGGCACCCATGCCAAAAAAATCTCAAAATCCCCCAAAAAACTAATAAGAAAACATGGTAAAAAAAAACTTAATAAGAGCTGGATGTTTTATGTTTCTTGCTCCTATAGCCTCTAAAACCGAAAGAGAATCTGTGCAAATAAGGAATTTCCTAGACTGGGACTGCCCAATCAACTCCAAAGACAAAAGTAGTGCAGTAAGTTCTGCTGTGTAAATAGTGCTTTCAGAGGGAATGTGTTTGGACATTTCCTCCGAAGCTGGAATACATGCGGAGGACCCTACACCAACATCAGACTTTGAACCATCCGTAAAACTAACAATACGTTCTTTAAGGTTCGAACACATGTCTAAAAAAAGGTTTTTATAAATTAAGGAACTCGTGTTCTGTTTGCACTGCATGGTTAAATCAAGCCTAATTTCAGGAGACGAAAACGTCCAAGGAGGTTGTTGAGGAAACTTGGAAACGTCAGAGATGACCCCAACATCAATATCCGCCGCCTCTTCCAGAAAAGGAAGGATGCGAATACCGAAAGGGGCATACTGGATGGACTTACTTCATATTTCTCTTGGAATGAGGATTCATAACACAGTTGTAGGCAGGGTTGTTTGATTCTGGACTGACTGCGAGACCATCAAAAATACTAGCAGGTTTCAAATCCTTAGAGTTTCTGGGACATCACATCTCTGTCGGCTGCATGATGCCAGAGAAGTCAAAGGTTGACAAAATCCTTTCTCTTAAGGTACCGAAAAACAAAAAACAGGTACGTGCCATTTTAGGATTGTTGTCCTACTACAGACGTTATGTGTCCAATTTTGCATCTGTTACTGCTCCGCAGAGTGACCTGACTTAAGGTGACAAAAATAAACAGATCATTTGGACCAACGAGTGTCAGTCTGCTCTTGAACATGTACAAAGAACGCTGAATATGTTTCCCGTTTTGTTACTACCGTCACTTGCAGAAGATTTCATCCTCCACACAGATACCAGTTGGCAGCTGTGCTCCTTTAAAACAAAGATGGACTTCTTCATCCGGTTCAGTATGCCAGTAAGAAGTTCTCCGCTAGTCAGTGGAAGTACTCCCACGATTGAAAGAGAGTGCCTGGCCATTCTTTTGGGTTGCGAAAAATTCGCAAGATTTCTAACAGGGAGAGAATTCATCCTGCAAACGGACCATAGACCGTTGACTTTCCTGCAAACATCAAAAACCAGGAATAGTCGTCTCTTGCGGTGGGCTCTCTCTCTGCAGAAATTCCGGTTCCGTATTGAACCCATCCAGGTACGTCCAACCTGTTGGCTGATCTGTTCTCTAGAGCATAACTAGATAATCATTACCTGTCTATTATTGTACGGACATATCTGCTGGGTGGAATACGTGAAGGGTTTGCTACTTGAGATTGTGTGTCAGTATGACAATTTTTTTTCTTCACATGATATGGGTGTGCCAAATGAAAGTTTTTTTTGTTCTGTTGTTTGTCATTTATATACTCATATGGTATTCTGTAACACATGAACATATCTACCTTAGTTTCATTTGTGTATTGAGAATCCATACTTTCCCTATTTGATTATGTAATGATTAACATGTTTGCCCGGATTGCTTAGCAATCATTTGAACCATTTTGAGTGCAATTACAAATATTATTTTGATGCATGGTTGCTTTTGATTTTTTTTTTCTCATGTCGTTATTTCAAATGAATTGTGATTCATTTGAGAAAATGTTTCAACGCTGAAGGTCTAAATGGTTGTTTATGTGTGTGATCACAGATTGTGTTGCATTGGTTCCAATACAACATGGACTTTCAACTGCTTGGACAGCGATTGATTGAGAAAACTTAAAATACTATTAGTTTTTGCTATTGATGTGATCCTGAGAACTCAGACTTGGTTCTCTGACATGATGTCTTTTGTTTTGTGTGTGTTTTTTTTTTAATCAATGCTTGTCAAATGTTTTCCATTTTTGGTTGGTTGAATTTTGTATGCTATTCACTTTGCAAGTGAGTCAAAGAGAAGTTGGTCCCTTGTTTTTTTCTGGAAAAAAAATTTTGGCAAAAATTTTTTTAACCCGGGATGGGGGGTGTCATGTGCACAGGATGAGTGAAGGTGTCGTGTGCACATGTTGTTTTGTGCTTTAAGATTGAACGTCAGCGGTATTGGGGTATTGAGAGAAAAAAGATCATGTGATTGTCCGGCGTTGTTTATTGATAGTGGCCCGGGTGAGTACTGCTTGGGAGCACTGCGCGCGTTATTTAACTTAGCTAAAAAATTTCTATAGTCACTTGCTCTTCGCCAGTTGGGGGAGTCGCATGGTCTGTTTATTTACGGCAATTGAAGACTGATGCAAGGCTGATGCATCATTGAGGTATTTTTGTCATTAACGTTTAACTAGAGAGAAGTGAAATCTTTGGGGAACAATTAAAGAAAACATCTGTATTCAAAAGAAAAGAAAAGAATAAGAACCAGTGTGGTTACACCTGTAACATTTTTTTATAAAAGAATGGGGAAAAGAAAGGAAAAGTATTATTTAAAATAAAAACTTATAAGAAAAGGTTACTGTTTACATCTTCATGTTTAAGTGAGTCTCCTTAATTATTGTCGAACTACACGTGGTTCCGAGTGTGTTGACAGGTTGCCTGTCTCACGCCGGGCCACGGGTGGGAGGACTGAAGGTGGCGGAGGTGCCGGACCTGACCCCAGCCTGGGACAGGTGGCGGACCTCGCCTGCAGTACCTTCCCACACGGAGGAGGATTCGTGTGGATAAAGAATGTCTTTGGCGCATCCCCTATGTTGATGAAGAATGACTCTGGCGTATATCCCCATGTGGATGAAGAATGACTCTGGCGCATTCCCCCATATAGTGTAATAACTCTACTCTACGACATCCACTGTTGTGAGTTGGATTTGATTGTTTTCGTGTGTGTTGAGGTTATAAGCTAACGATATATGATATGGATATGGTGATGATGGATAGTGACATAGACCCCAGGTTTTGTGAACGTGTCAATTGAAGGGGAAACAGTACCGAGTGTTACCTCCTTGATGGAGAGGAGGTGTGTTTGTATTTATTTGGTGTTACCTCCTTGGTGGAAAGGAGGTGTGTTTGTGTTTATTTTGTGTTGCCTCCCCAATTGGAGAGGAGGTGTGGGATAAGTTGATTTGAGCATTGTATGTATTAATTATATTTGTTCTCCCGTAGGAGGAGGGGAAGGGAAGGGAAAAAAACAAACTTTTCGTTGTTGTGTATTTATTTGACGCGCCTTGGGTGAAAGGAGTGATTGCGCGCGTTCGCGGAGTTTACTTTCGCGGTGGTCCGTGCGTGTGTGGCATGACTCCGGAAGCATGACATAATCGTTGACCAGAACTTATTACTGTCATTTTGTTTGTAATTAAACTATCGAGCACTTACTTTCGATAATCTTTTTTTTTTTTTTTTTTTCTTTTTTTTTTTTGATCTAGCAGTGATTGGTATTCTGACCTTCGCTGCCTGTATGTCATTTTATCAGTGACGTCACCGGAACGATTCGACTTGTGTAAGGCTCAGCTCGCTTCATGCTTTAAAAACAAAAAAAAAAACAACAAAAATAATAACAACAACAAAACGGCTCTTGTTATACCATCTATTTCTTTTCTGTGCGTTTGGCGTGAAGTTAATAATTGTTTCATACACCGTCCTGCATACAGTAACAGATTTCAAAACTTTTCCAAAACATTTTCAACGACTACACCCAGAGCGTCTTTTATTATGGTTTCAGATTTGGGAGATCACAGATTATCTAAAAACAAAGAAGTTAAGTCAGGATCCCATTGAAGCTCTCCACTAACTGTTTCTTTTTTGTTTTTTTTTTTTTTTTTTTTTTTTTTTTTTACTTCATGACTGTTGTCATCCTTTACAGAACGTTTGATGTTAAATGTACGGTTTGACTCTGAACGACTATCTACCTTCATACTGCTGACTACAGGCAAAAGTTCAACTGAACAAAGAAAATAATCCACAGCACGGTTTCCCCGATCCGATAACAATGTAAAACTGCCAGTTTGGTCCCCTGGACATAAGCCGTTAAGTGGTGTCAGCTGAAAGGTCGAATATCATTCTATCACAGCTTTGCCAAAGCAGTTAACGACCTTGTCTTTCGATTTCCTGAAAACGTATCACCCTCATCAAAAGCAATGTCTTCATAAGTACCACCCGCAACATTCTTCACGGCAGGAGGTAGGAAATCATGGCCAAAAACAACAGTGCCACTCGGAACATGCAGGCAGAGTCTGCTGAACGGGCAGATGACTGGGAGTGCACTGCAGACCTCCCAGAATGGAAGAGATCATTAGCAAGAGTGGCATGAGACCAGACATAGTAGTCTACTCTCAGTCAACCAAGCAGCTGATCATGATCGAGCTCAAGGTGCCATATGAGAACAGAATGGAGGCAGCTCCAATCTACAAGACCGAAAAGTATGCTGATCTGGCAAACAGCCTGAGGAGAGAAGGTTATCAGGTCAAAGTCCTCACTGCAGAAATTGGAGCTAGGGGGTTTGTAGGAACGTCTGCATACAGCCTCATGAAACAGCTCTCAGTTTTAGGGAGGGGAAAAAACAGAACCCTGAAAGCAATGGCAGAAGCGGCAGAGAGGTGTTCAAGCTGTATCTATTCAAGTAGGAACAAAAAGTGAACTTCATAAGGTTTAAATTTCCCTACAAATATCAGGTGCCCAGTGGCTCAGTGGTTAGAGTGCGAGTCAGTAAGAGGGTCATAGGTTCGAATTCCAGCCATGCCTCATCCCAAGATAGGGAAAAAGGGGGTGGAGGGAGCAGCAGAGGGACATCCGGAGTCATAAACCGGGTGTGCCCCCCCCCCCCCCCCCCCCCACCACACACACCCTTAGAGTGTCAGGAGATAAGGGCCGAAACACTTGCTTGAAGGGGGTTTCTCCTCCGAGGACTCTCTGCTGCCACGCTCTCCACGAGTTTTCTTCCTACTGATGCATGGGTAAACTATTGACTTCCGGGAACAGGCCGGAGGACGTCCTGGAAAGACTGGAGGACACTGGGAAAGACCAGAACCAAGGGCTCTGTGGGCTGGCTCCCCACTTTGCCTTCAACATGTGGCTACTAAAACCAAAAGGTAAAGATGCTCTCAGGATTCACCGAAAGGGGGAGAGAATGATGAATCCATCGGTGCTCAACCAATCACGACTGCAAATCCCAAACGGACTATGAACAGGACCAAATGGAATATCCATGTATCTGTGGAAAGCGTTTCGCCACCACCCGTGGCATGAAGATCCACAGACAAAAGATGGGATGTGTGAAGACTCGTCTGAATGAGCAGCAGCGCACTGCATCAGCAGATAAGACGTCGAAAGACCAAGGCCAGGATTTAAACCACAGTGCCAAGACGTCCACGCTGTCGGTTCGGATGAGGAATTTGCCAGGCCCTCGATGCCAGCGCCTGAAAACTCGACCTGCCACGAGCAAACGAAACTGAAGATTGGGAGAAAACTGGATGCAAAAATCGTCCAAAGACTCGATTCGCTGATAGGGAAAAGTACCCTGGAACACAAACTAGCCACATATGGGGACATTGTGTATGCCACATGTAGAGACGCCTATGGAGCAAAACTACTCAAAGAGAAACACCTCCAAAGAAATCCAGACGCCAAGAAGAGATGGACAAGATCAGGGTCCAAAAGAAAAACCTCAAGAAGCAAATGAAGACCGCACTACCCAGCTGAAAAACAAGGCTTGGAAAAACTCTGGGAAGACCTGAACGCAAAACACAGCGCCCTCAGCAAAGTGGAATCTGCGAGGAAGAGAAAGAGTAAAAAAAGAAGAATTCCCAAGAGCGCTTCTTCAGAGACCCCTTCCAGTTTGCCAGAAGACTGTTTGAGCAGCCCAAAATCTGGGACCCTAAGTGTGGACAAAGGAGTTCTTGAGCAGCATCTGAGGAAAACATACTCTGACTCACAGAGCAAAGCACCACTCGACATTCAAGGTCTGGTGGCCAACCAAACCTGAGGAACAGTTCAATAACAAGCCATCAACGTTGGCGGAAATCAAGAAGGTGGTCGACAAAGCCAGAGCCAAATCATCACCAGGGCCAAACGGAATACTTTACCAGCTGTACAAGAAATGTCCCAAGGTGCTGGAGTGGGCTCCACAGGCTGCTGCGATCAGCTTGGAGAAACCAGAAGATCAGCAGCCAGTGGATGACGGCAGATGGTGTGTACATTCCCAAAGAGCAAAACTCAAGTGACATCACCCAGTCCAGGCCAATATCACTATTGAACGTCGAAGGGAAAATCTTCTCTGTCATGGCAGCAGCATGGCTGACCAAGTACCTCATGGAAAACAAGTACCTGGATGTGTCAGTCCAGAAAGGTGGCATCCCAGGCGTGGCTGGCTGTGTAGAACACGCCACAATAATCTGGGACGCAATCCAAAGAGCGAAAACAGAAAAGAGAGACCTGGACGTAGTGTGGCTTGATCTGGCAACGCATTTGGATCTGTACCCCATGAGATGATACAGCTGGCTCTTGAGATGTACCATGTGCTAAAGAACATCTGCGACATGCGCAAGAAGTACTTCAATGGCTTCTCAATGCGGTTCTCCACCAAGGAGTGCACAACAGATTGGATCAACTTCGAAGTGTGCACTGCAATGGGCTGTGCAATTTCCCCAATACTGTCCGTGTTGGCAATGGAAGTCATCTTGAAAGCAGCAACAAGCAACGCAAAACAACAGACAACAGACCTTGGCGATGGATACAACATGCGCCCTCTCAATGCCTTCATGGATGACACTACAGTGATTTCATCAGAGAAGACGAGACACGTCATGTGCTGGAGAAACTGGACGACATAGTTGCTTCCTCCAGAATGAAGTTCAAGCCAAAGAAATCACGGCGTCTCTCACTGAGGAAAGGAAAAGTGGCCGAATCTATGGTCTTCAGTGTTGCCAACTAGGCCATTCCAACAGTCACAGAGGAGCCAGTCAAGAGCCTTGGAAGATGTTATGATGATAGCCTGAAAGACACACAAAGAGCAAAAGAAACCAAACAGATGTCGGAAAAAGGCTTGGAGACCATTGGCCAGTGTGGGCTCCCTGGCAAATACAACGTCTGGTGTCTGCAGTTCATGCTGATACCAAAGCTCCTATGGCCTCTGATGATATACGACATCCGGAGTCATGAACTGGGTGTGGCCCAAGCCCCCTAGAGTGTCAGGAGATAAGGGCCGAAACACTTGCTTGAAGGGGGCTTCTCTTCTGAGGACTCGCTGCTGCCATGCTCTCTATGAGTTTTTTCTACTACCCAACCATCCTCTAACTTCCAGTCACCAATCCGTGCGTTTAAATCACCAGAAATCAGATAATAAAAATCTTCGCCAAATTGAAAGAGAGAAAAAAATGAATTGCTCAAGATGTTCTAGAGTACATGAACATTCCTTGTTTTTACTGTAACTACTTGTTATCGGGGTGATTATACATGACTATAAAATGATATCTTTGCTAACAACAGTTTTTTTTTAAATTAAGTTTAATACAGCATAGGATCATAAAGAAAAGAATATACTCTATCAGGCATCTTCTGAAAGATAATGGAGAATTTTTCAAACATGAAGATTCTACAGGCACTACACATTACCAGTAAATTTTATCACGTACAATGGCTGGATTTCTTCAATAAAAACATACATTAAAATGCGGAATTCAGATAAATAATAATGCTAATTTCACTCAGGGTATGCCTAACGCATTTAAAGTCATAACTAATACAAATAAAGGTGCGAAAGGATATCATGAGTACTACACATTTGACAGTAATAAACCTAATTGCTGTTCAAAGTGGTCAGCGAACACGAATTTGAATGTTTCATGGAGAAGGTGTTTTTCTAACTATCAGTAAATCAAAGATGTGAAACTTAAATGGCTACAATAAGTATTATCCATCGAATTACTGCGACTAATGTTGTTCTGTATGCAATCGGTGTACCTGATACGGTTCAATGTTCATTTTGTAGTGAAGAATGAGATACCATTCAAATGGGGCTGCAAATATATACAAGTTTTTCTGGAAATCTGTCGAACGTTTATTGCAAGAAAAATGTGAACACACTCATAATATAAGACTTTCATGTAAAGTGGCAAGTTTTGGTGTGGATAAAAATTTGAAAATAGATTCTGCCTTAGAGTTTATAATAATGTTTGCAAAGATGTATATCTATCAATGTAGTATAGAAAAACATGTTTCAGATTTATTTTCTTTCCTACGACAACTTAGAATTAGATACAAGATTGAAGAGCATAGCGCTAAAATTAGCTATAACTTAGCAGACTTTTATTGTACTTGGTATCCATATAGATCAATTGTCCATAACAAAAACGGACGATAGTTTATTATTTTCTGTTCTCCCAAACTTACAAATTATGGCTTTGTGATGTTAATTTTTTTTTCCAAACGCGCTTCTGTTGCATTCCATTGACTGGTTTATGCCTCACAGCGAAGTTTACAAAAATATGATGGAAAGGCAAAGGAGACGAAATTCAGTCGATGATTTTTTTTTTTTTTTTTTTTTTTTGCCACGCTTCCGAAGTTGGTAGTATAACAGTTTATGCTTTGTTTGTATGTTGTAAAGAAAAAAAGGGAAAGGGAAAAGTGAAGGAAAAAAAAAAAGGGGGGGGGGGGCAGTTTTTTTTTTTTTATAATTTATATATATATATATATATATATATATATATATATATATATACAGAACCATCGTAACTTGCTAGCCACCCACTGTACGGTTCGCGGAACAATGTGGCTCACCTCCTGTGTTTTCTAACTGCCTCATCTATCTGTCTGTCCGTCTGCCTGTCCATTTGTACGATAGCCTCTCTCTCTCTCTCTCTCTTCTCTCTCTCTGTCTGTCTGTCCGTCTTTCTCTCTCCCCCTCTCTCTCTCTCTCTCTCTCTCACCGTGCGTGTGTGTGTGCGTTCGTCTGTGTTCCAAGTTCTGTAGTACTTTGTCATGTTCATTTTACTGTCTTTATACATGCTAATTGTTGTATGTTATAGGACATTTCTATATGCTCCCAAGTCCCCCCCCCCCCCCCCCCCCCCCCCACTCTCTTCTTCCCCTTCATCCCTTATCATTTTATCATCTTTTTTTTCTTTTTTTCTTTCTTTCATTTGATTTGATGTTCCACTATGATTGCATGACGGCTTTGTTTGTTTGCTTGTTTGCTTTCTTACATTATTTCATAACTCTGCATGTTGTAGTCCCTACCCATGGGCGAGGACTGGATGTAAAAAAGCGCGTCAGTGCTTATCTATTATCCTCGTAAATAAAGAATTTTATCTTATCTTACCTTATCTCATCTCTCTCTCTCTCTCTGAAATTATGTTTCTATTTTTTTTTTAATTGATTTCTTGTGCAGTATAAGCTTGTGTATGATTATGTTTAGCCTTTTTATTCTTATTCTTATTTATGTGTATTTCTGTGTATCATCTGGAATATTAAAAAAAAAAAAAAGTTTGACACAGCAAATATTGTCAATCTTTGTTTCAATGATTTTCACAAATTCTCCTACATTCTTTTTCATCATCACAACAGTGCCACCAGATCTGTGTCCCATTTAAGACGGTTTTACTGCCGGGAAATGCAGTACCACAAAGTCTTTGAAGTAAATCTTAAAGTCAAAATTCGGAGAGGTAAATGTCTCTACTAAACACAGATTATCATATTGCGTAATGTAGTTTACAAAATCCGGATCTGTATGCTTAGTGGCAAGACCTTCAATGGTAGTTGATGGTATGGCTGCATTGGCCTGATTCCCATAGTATCCCCCTGGTGCTGACCTCGCCAGGGTAGTTTCTCGACTTGCTCTGTGGTCAAATTGAAGATGAAGTTGCCAATGTCAATCACCAGCTTATCAGAGCGGAGCCTTGCCTTTCTGCCATTGGTTCGCATTCCCCTCAACAGCGAGAGAAGTTTGCTGCGTTTGTCTGGATTCTTTGTGGAAAGTCCTCTTCCACAGAAATTTTGTTTTTTCTTCCACCAAGATTTTTTGCTGCGGCCAGGACCTTTTGCTTTTCTTTGTACGACGTTGTGGTGACGACGATTGCTTTCCCAGCTTTACGAGCACAGTCAACTGCAACCGCAGCCTCAGGTTTCAAAAGTCTTCTTTGAATATGCGTTGAACCTTTTCCTCATAGTCTTTCCACGTCTCTCCTGCTCTCTCTGGGATTCCATTTATACGTACGTTATTCCTCCTGGAATAACTCTCAGAGTGATCGATGCTGTCTTCCGTCTGCTTAAGTCTGCGAAGGAGTTCTTCGTTTCTGTCCTCCAGCCGTTCCATGTTTTCACTGAGAGCATCAATGCAAGCCATCAGAATAACTTCTTGTTCCTCTAGTCTCTTTTAAAGACGTTCATTCAACTTGGTGTTTAGCTTTGCTTGGTTCGTGTCTATACGACCTATCGCGCTTGACCAATCATTGATAGTGCTAAGAATCTGATTCAGGGAGGGACAAGAAAGGACATCTTTACCTTGGTCGTCAGGTTCAGCTTCAGAGTCACTGCCTACTGGTTGGCTGTCTGTAGGCCAGGGATGGGGTTCAATGCCGCCGATCATCGGGAGAGCAAGAAGGGTGGACAGCGCAATACTTGTAGCGTAGGTTTTAATTTTCAATTCTTTAATTCTACCTGCAGCCATCTTTGCTTTCCTGGAGAGGATGCACTGTAAAATGCTAACAAAACGGCTGATCGATGCTCGATAGGCCTCCAGTGAGCAAGTCATTTTCGGTGTTTGACAGGCTGAAAACAGTTCAGCTTGCCTCAGACGAAAGCGATTAGAGATACGTCTTGCCAGCTCACCGTTCACGGGCCAATTAGAGAGAGAGAGAGAGAGAGAGAGGCATGAAGGAGAATGACGGGGGGATTGTGGTCAATGATCAGACAACTTGCTTTGCAATTTTAGGAAAGCGGGTTTTGAGCCCTGGGTGGTTGAAAAGTGGATTGAAATTTACACGGTCTCTCAGGTCAGCTATACCATGTGCTGACTTGCTGTTTGCAGGGTGGCTGTACCCCACTCCCCACTCCTCCTTTCTCTTTGTGTGTAAACAACAATAGAAGCTAAGATACTTAACTCACAAAGATCCTGTAATCCGTGCCTGTGATGGAAGCATTTTCAGCCACCGTTTCCAGGCCTCAGTCCTCCATCAACCACCTTTCCATAAATCCACTGAAGTGGAACTTTACTTTAGAAAGTGCGGAAAGGAAATCTCTAGAACACAATCCAAACCTGTCTGTCCCTCCCTTGGGTTAAGGAAAACAACCAAACTATCCAGCACGCAGCGGGGTAACTTGGCGAGGAGATGATCATCACCAATTATTCTCCATTGTCCCTGGAAATGCTGTAGCGGTGAATACTCTGCTAGCGACGATATTGTTTATGTGTTTCTGTCACAATACCTCTGCGACCGACTGTTATGTATAGATAAAAGTGTCTCAAACTTCCTGCGAGGTCACATAGCAGGGAGTGCCTAGGGAGAGGTGGGAGATCAGCGTCAGTCGGCGCGGTCAATCTTCCAGCCCTATGGCTGACGACAGGTCTAGCCTGTGTCGCCGGGGGACGGCTCCTGAAGGTGTGGGACGGTCGGCGATGGAGCGCTGCCTGACAGCGAAAACCGTGGCCTGGGAGTCATGTTTTCGGGTCAGCATGGTGGACACCCCTCTCGGGGATGGCCTGAAAAATTGACCTTTCGGCCGTATTCAGCGAGGACCCGTCTAAGGGACCAACACGGCAAAGTGGACACCAGTTTACTCGGAACCAGAGCCACGTGTCGGACACAGTTCAGCACGACGAAAGAAGAAGACCCAGACGCCAGTTTGGGATGAAAACAAAAACAAGAGAGGACAGCCCCCGCCGAAACCAAGCCCAAGACTCCTACCAACGACCTAACATCCTGTCACCAGAACCGCAGACCGGTCTGGGACATCATGTCCTTAAGAGTCTGTGACCAATAGGACGTAAAATTCACCTCTAAGCGAATGGTCAGGGCGTTCCATTGTGGAGTTGACGGCTTTGAGTTCGAACGACTTTTTTTTTTTCTTTGTGTGTGTGTGTGGGGAGGGGGGGGGGTGGAGGGGGGACGGAGGGTTGAAAGCCCTTTCTGTCCACCCAGCAATAAATGGGTACCTGAATCAGGTCAGAAAGATTAAGGTGGCGGAAGGAAAGGAGTAGGCAGTGTGTTTGGTAATGCTTTGTCGTAGACATGGTGAATCTCTATCACTTCACAGCCCCTACAGCCAGTAGGTTATGGGACTTGAACGAGACTTCAACAGGTGTTTTGCACAACAAAATGAACAGATAAGAAAGAACGGTCAACAGAGACTTAAGTAAGAAAGAGTGACGACGATAACATTATTCTTAAGTGATGAATCGAAGTCGCGTTTAGTAAATACTGGCCTGCACCAGTATTCTGAGTTTAGAGACAGGTGTGACTTTGGCGGCTGGGGGGGGGGGGGGGGGGGGGGGGGGGGGAGAGAGAGAGAGAGAGAGAGAGCAGAGAAGAAGCAAACAAGCAATCCGATGTGAATGTCCACGCATAGTTCCAACAGTCAGCGTCAAGATAGTTCCATTAACATTCGTCTTAGGTTGTCATCATTATTCTTAGGTAGAAGCTTGTGTTCTGTTTCATCTGCATGCTGGTACTGTGAAGCTATGCAACGGCAATATCGGAGTTTAGGGCTCCATATTGAGGAAACTGAAAAAGACTGCAGCGTTATTGAGATCAAGCCAAGGTATAAATGAACACACGAAAACAAAGGCGCAGAGTAAACATTACTTAACATGCATACAAAACGGACAAGAAAAATATTGGACAAACATCTTCAGATGTTGGAAGCAACAGATATCAACAGCGCACAGAACTCTACTCCCCATAAGACAGTCATCATGACAATGCGATGTTGCAAACAACAGACACAGACAGACACACACACACACACACACACACACCACACACACACACACACACACACACACACACACATATTAATACATTAACACCATTAACACACTTCTCAGTTTGGATGGGATTTCTTACACTATGTTAAATCATTTACCAGATAACTGGATAGTCATTTTACATAAATTATTTAACAAATGTTGGGAATGTGGACAAATTCTCGATATGTGGAAGACGTCTATTGTGACTCCTATTCTAAAGCAGAGCAAGCCTCGGTCTGAGACGTCTAGTTACAGACCCATTGCAGTCACGTCTCATACTGGAAAACTCATGGAAAAAACAGTAAATTTCAGAATGGCCTATTACCGTGATAAAAATGATGTGTTTTCTTCACATCAAGCTGGATTTATAAAAGGACGAAGTACAATTGATCACCTGACACACGACTAACTACTCAAATTAAGAAACAGTTTTCTAAACGTAAAAGTGTCCTTGCTTCCTTCTTTGATCTTACTAAAGCTTACGATAGAGTGTGGCACAGCCGACTATTGTATAAATTAAAACAAAATTAGTCTTTCTGGTCACGTCTACAATTATGTGAAATCCTTTTTAAGTGGGAGACACATAATGACCAAAGTTGGTGTGTGACTTCCACAAGGTTCTATAATCTCCCCTTTGTTTATTCAACGTAATGTTACATACTTACATACATGTTTTTCATCATATACCAAGGTAGCTCAATATGCTGATGACATTTCAATATGGATTAATGTATCTTTAAAGAAAAGAACAAATTTTACGTCACATAAATTAGATTCAGAAGCTCTTTCAGAACGAGCTGGATAAATTAAATAGTTATATGCATTTGAACGGCTTTCAATTCTCTGTTGAAAAGACACATTTGGTTCTCTTTAACAATGGATATAACCCAAGTAACTTGCCTATATTCTTTCTGGGAGAACGGGAATTTTTTTTTTTATAAACTTGAAGTAAAATATTTAGGTGTCCTACTGTTAAGTTTTAGGCTTAACACGAGCAAACAAGCAATACTCAAACCAACAGCGGTTTGGTGGAATCCATCTTCTGTATTGACATGACAACGGATGCATTAACATAACAACACCAGAGTGACGTCCCTTGATAGCCGACGATCGATAGACTATGGAAGCCAGTTCTCAACACTCCTCCACCCTTAGATGAAAGTATGGGCGATAAAGTGAACTTGCTGTAGCACAATGGAATAAATCAAACGTGAACAAATGAACAAAACAGCATAACTGTAAAATAATAAGTTGCATAAATTTAGTCATTTTCTGTTTGTTTGACCAGGTGCTTCACCAACACATCAAAGATTGTCTACAACCAATGGAATAGTCAACTCTTTTAACTCTTCAGTAACTTTGGAACACAAAACCTTGACCCCGTTACATAGTCTTTCAAATATGCTGGTTGTCTCCTTTCTCTCAGGAAAACGTTTTTCTTGCTGTATGCCTGATGGTACCACTGATGCTTTAGACTGGTTTTCAGTCCGATGATACTGGTCATGCTGGTTTTCATTGTCTGCCTGTTCCTGGACAGAAGGTGGCAGCACACCTGGCTGCATTGAAGTACTGCATGGCTCCACAGAAGCAGACATCCCCCCCCTCTCCGGACACACAGGCAAATCTGGACATGGAAAAGAAACCCTTGATGATAATGATCCAGCCGGATAATACCATGAACCAGCAGTTCTCTTCTCTGTTCTGCAATACTGTCTTTCTTGCAGTGTTGTTTCTGGATATGATCAACATGACGTCTGACAATACGCCCATTTTCCAACTGCACGACATAGGAGACTGGACCTGACACCTTAACAATAACTCCTGGAATCCACTTTGCACCATAACCAAAATTCTGCACATTAACTGAACTGCCAACAGCAAATGAACGTTCACGTGACTTTCTGTCATGATCTTCCTTCATTTGTTTTTGTTTCTTTGAACCTTCCCTTGCAGAGTTGGATGCAGAAGGTCCAGTCTAGTCTTCAGTTTCCGCTGAAAACAACAGCTCTGCAGGACTTTTTCCTGTGGTTGACTGTGGTGTAATTCTATACTGCAGCAAGAACCCTGCATAACTTTGTATGCACACTGTCGCCTTCAGTTTTGGCAATGCCTTCTTTGACAGTCTGTACAGCTCGTTCTGCAAGCCCATTGCTGGATGGGTGATATGGTGCGGTCTTCACATGGTTGATCCCGTTATTCTGCATGAAATCAGAAAACTCTCTTTGATGTGAAATTTGTACCATTGTCCGTCACCAGCGTGTCTGGCAGTCCATGCTGAGCAAACATTTCTTTCAGTTTCCCTGATAGTTGCTGATGATGTTTGTTTGCTTCATGATGATGGCACTTCAATCCACTTGGAGAAAGCATCCACAACAATCAAGAACATTTCTCCCATATATGGCCCAGCATAATCCACATGAATCCTTTTCCATGGATTTTCTGGATACTCCCAAGATGAAGTGGAGCAACAGCAGGTGCATTCTGATGTTCTTGACAAACACTGCAAGTACGTACAAGTGTTTCTAAGTCAGCATCCATCCTAGGCCACCAAACATAACTCCTGGCAAGTCCTTTCATGCGACAGATCCCTGGATGTGCAGTATGCAGTTCATTCATAACCTGTTTTTGCCCTGGAGGAGGGATAATGACTCGAGCTCCCCACAATATGCATCCATCTTGTACACTGAGTTCATCCTTCCGCATTCGGTATGGAGCAAGGTCAGGATTCCTTTCATCTGATGGCCAGCCCACGCAGGAGGTATTCATGGACATGTGACAAGACTGGATCACGTCTTGTCCAGTCAGAAATTTTCCTTGCTGACAGAATGGAACAGTCCTCAAGCTCCTCGATCAACAGAACTCTTTCATCAGACTCGGAGAACTCAGTTTCAGGAAGCGGAAGCCTTGAGAAACAGTCTGCATTCATGTGCTCATTTCCTGGCCTATACAGCATAGTGTACTGGTATGCTCCCAAGAGGAGCGCCCACCTTTGGATCCTTGGTGAAGCTATGGCAGGAACTTGTTTTTCTTCACCAAAAAGAGTCACTAAAGCTTATGATCAGTCACAATGGTGAAATGCTTGCCGTACAGGTATTTGTGGAATTTCTTCAGTCCGAATATTACAGCAGCACCTTCCTTGTCCAGCTGTGAATAATTCTTTTCAGCTGCGTTCAGACTTCTTGAGACAAATCCAACTGGATGTTCTGACCCATCTTCCATAATATGTGACATCACAGCTCCCAGTCCATACTGTGACGCATCTGTATGCAGAACAACAGGCTTGTTGGGTCATAAAACACCAACACTTTTGCTGACAGAATCATTTTCTTGGTTTTCTCAAAACACAATTGCTGTTGGGTCCCCATACCCATTTGACCTTCTTTTGCAACAATCTGTGAAGAGGGTACAATTCTGCTGACAAGTTTTTTAAAAAACCGACCATAATAGTTCAAGAGTCCCAAATACGCCTTCAATTGTTGCACATTTTCTGGAGCTTTAGCTTGAACCAGAGCTTGTATTTTGTCTTCCACTGGCTCAATCCCCTGTTTGCTGATTTTGTGGCCCAGAAAAAATGACCTCTTCAGCACCAAATACACACTTTTCTTTCTTCAATTTGGCACCAGCACTGTCAAGTCTAGCAAGAACTTCATCCAAGTTTTTGTATGACATTTCTGTTGTTTCACCTGTCACCAGAATGTCATCAAAATACACCACAGTACCTGGAATGCCCTGGAGTATTGATTCCATGACTCGCTGGAAAAAATTGCTGGTGCACTTGAAACGCCAAAAGCAAGACGCTTGTACGTGAAGAGTCCCTTGTGCGTGTTGACCGTCAGAAACTTCTGACTCTCTGTGTCAAGTTCAATCTGAGTGTAGGCATGAGACAAATCTAGTTTGTGGTAGACAGAGCCCTTGCCAAGCTGAGTGATTAAGTCTTCCAGAGCTGGAATAGGATACTGTTCCACTTTGGATACCTTATTCACTGTCACTTTATAGTCCCCACAAATGCGAACTTGACCACTAGATTTCAAGACAGGAACAATGGGTGCGGCCCATTCAGAAAACTGAGCAGGTTCAATTACATCATCTTGCTGTAAGCGCTGCAGTTCTTTTTCTACTTTCTCTCTCATAGCATATGGAAGAGACCTGGCTTTACAGAAAACTGGAACTGCATCATCTTGAACATGTAGTTTGGCCTTTACTCTTTGTATTTTGCCCAGACCTTCTTCAAACAGATTTTTGTATTTGTCAACAACTGTGCTGATTTGGTCTGTTTCAATTTCTTTGACAACATTGACTGTCAGCACCCCTAATTGCTCAATTAGGTCACGACCAAGCAGATTGTGTTTGAATTCTGTGACAAGCACTCTGCTTTCAACATCCTGATTTCTGAATGTCACTCTGACATCTAACATTCCGAGCACTTTAACAGTATGACCTGTGAATGACTTAATCTTCACCGAAGATTTTCCCATGCTGGGGGTTCCAAACAGCTTCTCTCACCAATTTATTTGACAAAATGGTGTATGGAGAGCCTGTGTCAATTTCAAACTCAACAGGCTGTCCTTGAATTCTGACTTCACACACCATAGGTGCTACACTCCTTTTGCTCTGAACACTACACAGAATGATGTGATCAATCTCCTCACTACTTTCATCACTGTCATTGATATTCTTCACATTTCCTTTCATTTCTGTGGCTGATCACATTTGACCTTAGCATGACCTTTCTTTCCACAACGGAAACAATATTTTTCTCTAAACAGACACATCCTTGGACTATGGTCTGCTCCACAACGAAAACATCCAGTTTTCCACCTGTCTTGTTGCTGACCACTCTTTTTCCACCTGTCCTGGAAATGGCGTGGCCTCACAGACTCCACCTTGCCCAGTGTGACTTTATTCACACAATCTGCTGCATCTTCCACTGAACTCTGCATCTCCTTCACATTCCGGCATGCTGCTTCATGGGATTCAGCAATCTGAAATGCTTTATCAAGTGTCAACTCAGCATCTGGTACAGATATATCTTCTCTTGAATTTGCTCGTTGCTGATCCCTGCAATAAACCTATCACGCAGTGCCCGAGTGATAAACTGACCAAAGTTACAAGGACTTGCAAGTCGACGAAGTTCAGCCAGAAACATCTGAACACTTTTCTTCCTTCTTTCTGCTTCTTGAATAGAACTGAAGACTTGCACTGGCTTCTGACAGTTTGGGCTTGAGATAATTGCTAACTAGCTCTGAAACTTCAGCAAATGTCTTTGATTCTGGTTTTGCAGGCAGGCAAAGGTTCTTAATAATGTGGTACGTACCTGATCCCACATTAGAACAAAGAATACACACCTTCTTCTTATCATCAACAATGTCATTGGCAACGAAAAAATGTTCGTAAATTTCAACGTATTCTTGCCAATTTTCCCCTTCTTTAAAAGGTTGTAAATGCCCCAGTATACCTGCCATTGTTTAAACCCTCACTCAATACTGTATGAAGTACAAGATCTTTTATCCTCGTCGCCAAAATATGTTATGTTTTAGGCTTAACACAAGCAAACAAGCAATACTCAAAGAAACAGCCGTTTGGTGGAATCCATCTTCTGTATTGACATGACAACGGATGCATTAACATACAAACACCAGAGTGACGTCCCTTGATAGCCGAAAAAACATGTTGACTCGATTGTTACTAAAGCGGTTAAAAGTTTCAATTTTCTAAAAATTGTCAGTCACTCTCCATGGGGACAGGATCCCAAAGTTTTGTTGCATTTAGCAACCAGTCTTGTACGATCAAGACTGACTTACGGACAAGAGGTATTCTTTTCTACTCCGCGATCGCATTTAAAGAAACTTCAAAGAATTGACAGTGTGTGTGCGTTTGTGTATGGGTTCCTACAACATGATACGCATTAACAAATGTCGAGAGTTGAACTTTATTTTATTTCTCTAACATGGCTGCGTCGCCCCCAAACGTTCACATCCGGTTCTCTCTCATTTACATATTATAAATATGACCAGTGATGTAATATCTATAAATAGATTACAGTCCGGAACATCTTTCCCTTTTTTTTTTTTTTTTTTTTTTCAAAAGAANCTGTGTGAGACTGTCACTTTGTCACCGGCAGAGACGCCGTGAGTGTGCTAGTGATTTTTGAGCCACAGCTCTGTGAATTTCTGTAAGTTCTGTGTCAGAGTTGACGCTGTAGACGTTGTCGTCTTCATCTTCGTCGTCTCGTCGTCTTCGTCCTCTTCGTCGTTTCGTTTCGTTGTGTCGTCTTCGTCGTCGTTGGAACCAGTAGCGCTAGTAGATAGCGAGTTAGATATAGATATATTTTTGTGTCGTGCGCCCTGTTTGGCGTACCTGAAGTATTAATATATATATATATATATATATATATATATATATATATATATATATATATATGTATGTATGTAGTTCTGTGTGTACGCCATGTTGTTGGCGTGCCGACCTATTGATGTTATTGCATTTATTATATATGTTTGTCTGATGGCTCGGGCAACATAAACAAAAAAAAGTGTTTTTGTTCTGTTGCCTGCTATCAATGTTCGGGTGAGTGGGTGTGTGTATGTGAATTGGAAAAGTCGTGCATGCACCCATGATTTCTGAGTGAGAGTTGGACAGTCAGACACCTGCAGATACAACCCATTTCATCCGTAACATCTGGTAACCCCGTAGAACTTTTCACATTTACCTTCGAAATTGTGCTAGGGTTAGGATTTCATTTGTAACCCCTTATAGTGTCCCCAGTTATTAAGTTACGACACGTCTACAGATTTTCCTTTTGAGAGAATTGATGATTGTGTTGTTGAATGACTGTTTCTTGTTAAGTTGGTTTCCCGTCTCCAGCGTAACGGGGTATCTCCTTTGTATGGTTTTCTGGAGATACGAGGGCCTAGTTCTTTATCTTCTGTGGGCTTTAGTTTGATTATCTTTTGTTATTCTTCTCTTGTTTCTATTTCTACCTTTTCACTTGGATTGTGTTGCTCGTATCGCGTTCTCATGATTCTTTCTCTTGAATGAATGTGTATGGTTGGCTGCCTGGGCCATTTAAAAAAACCCCCCCCCCCCCCCCCCCCCCCCCCTTTTTCCCCAAAATAAAAAAAAAGAAAACAAGATTGTATTGATTGATATATGCATATGTGTTTTGATCACTGATTGATTTCTGCATATGTTTATTCATTGTTAGTTGAGTTATGCATATTTTTATTCGTTCGTTGTTGATTGATTTCTGCATATGTTTATTCATTATTGCTGTTATTGATTGATGCATTGATTGCTAATTGAGTTTCCCAAACCCATAAACTTCTGTTATTACTGTCGTTCCGTTGCTTTTCAAAATTAGTCGTAGTTTTTTTTTAAAGTGTGATAGATATAAATGTTTGTGTGAAAAAAAAACTCTCTTTCAAATATATTTCAGTGGACATAGTGTCTAAACTTTCTTTTGATTATATTTGGTCCACTGATTTAGTGTTTCAATGTCTTCTGTGGACGAGGATAAAATTTTCACTAAATACTTACAACGTGGTAAGGCATTTGGTCTTGAAGGGCAGGCTTTATTACTATGTTGATAAATGTATTAGGCCAGATTTAGAAAGATAAGAAAGAATGAATGTAAAGCGAATGCAGGAAGAAGAGGAAACCAAGAGAGCAAAAGAGCAGGAAGAAACTAAAAGATTAGAATAAAAAGAGATAGAAGAAACTAAACGAGTACAACAGGAAGCTAAAAGATTAGAACAAATAGAAGAAACCAAAAGAGCACACGAGACAGAAGAAGAACTAAAAGAATACAAATTGGAAATTTCTCGTCAGGGAGTAATTTCAGGTGAGGACAGTCAAAGTCAAAGTACTAGCGTACCCAGGTCTAACGCCCCTCGTCCTACCTTTCCCAAACTGCCTCCCTTTAAAGAAAGAACAGATGACATTGACAGCTGTCTGTTCAGGTTCGAAACCCATGCTCGCTCTCTAGGTTGGTCAGAAAGTCTGTGGGTCACTTATCTCTCTCTGCATTACTTGAAGGTTCAGCTCTCACGCTTTATCACAGTTGGCAGAAAATAATGTGTTTTTTTATGAGCTGTTGAAAGAAAGTTTGTTGAAGAAATTTCAGTGAGGTCCAGACGGTTTCCGTAAGCGTTTTCGTGAGTCAAAGCCTAGTGCAGATGAACCCTTTCAAAACTTTTTCAGTGGAACCTAGACGCCTTCTTGATCGTTGGATTTCGTTGTCCAAGATTGAGAAAGAAATCTTTTCAGGGTCTTGTTGATCTTATTCTGAGAGAGCAGTTTTTAGAATGTGTTCCTAAGGATTTGGCTACTTTTCTGTGTGAAAAAAGATGAAAAAACATTTGATGCTTTGATCAAGTCTGCTGAGTCATACAGGCGTGTCGATCCCACTAAGCTCCTTTCCTGAAAGGCTGATGTAAATATTTTTGCCTCTGTTTCTCATAGTACTTCTGGACAGTGAGAAAGACCTCCGTTCCGTGGTCAGTCAGATAGAGGTCGCAGGTCTTTTGCCCCTCGTCCTGTTGTTCAGAATCCCAGCACCCCAGCTAATCAAAGTAGTGGTAACCGTTACCGTGGTCGTGGTGCTCGTCAGTATTCAGTCACTAGAGGTTCATCAGGAAATACATTTTCCAGTCTCCCAGTGTTGTCTTGTTTTCTCTGTAAAAAGACAGGGCATGTGGCTTCCAAATGTTCATGGAAGTCAGGTGGAAGCCCACGCAAGATCTGTACTCTTAGTCATCCGAAAAAATGCCCCTTTGTGATTGACAGTTCAACTGTCGTCGACAAGTCAGCTGACAAACACTCTACTGCTGCTTGTTCGATTATTCGGTCCCTATTCGCTTGTTTAGCTGCAGGTGAATTCACAGGGAAGTTGAACTGGAATCTGGTTCTGTCAATAGCAATCTAATGTCTGTATTGCGTGACACTGGTGCTACCATCTGTGGTGTTCGCAAACGACTAGTTTCCGATAGCCAGATGCTAGGTACTAAAGTGAGCTGTGTTTCTTTTGGAGGACGTGTGGATGAATTCCCACTAGCTACAGTTTCTGTCAGTTGTCCCTATTTTGAGGGCGATCTAACCTGCTGCGTCCTGTCGCAGATCTCATCATAGGTAATGTTCCTTGTGTCTGTGAAGGCAGTGCTTCCAGTGATGTGAGTGATGAACCCTTCTCTTTAGCTGCCGTTACCAGGGCTAGAGTTAAACATGTGGTAGAGAAGAAACCTCTGCGTCTGATCCCTGATGATTTGAATATTTCTCGTTCTGGTCTGATTCAGAAACAAAAGGAGATGAGTCTTTGAAGACATGTTTCCAGTTAGCGTCTTCTGGTGAAGTGAAGAAGTAAGGTAGAGCTGCCTTCTACTACTATTTGCAAGACGGTGTTCTGTGCAGACATTTAAAGGAAAATGACATTCCTTTTGATCAGTTATTGTTCCCTCTGACCTTCGACCTACAGTGCTATCTGTAGCACACGATCTTATTCTGTCAGGTCATTGTGGTTCTCGTCGAACTCTGGCAAGAGTCCTCTACAAGTTTTTTTTGGCCTGGTGTAACTGTAGATGTGGCCAAGTATGTAGCTTCATGTGTGATGTTTGTCAGATGACAGTACCCAAGGGAAAGTTTGTCCAGTACCCCTTTCTACTGTTCCATTCATTGATACTCCATTTGACCGTGTGTGCTGTTGACTTTACCCAGAGGCTGTTCCCTTCAAGGATATCTCTTCTGTCAGTGTAGCAGAAGCACTATTGGGAATCTTTTCTCATCTAGGATTCCCAAAAGAGATTCTTTCGGATCAAGGCACCCAGTTAATTCTGACCTCATGAAGCAGTTTCATGTGTTATGTGGTACCAAGGGCATTCGCACATCGCCATACCATCCTCAGGCAAATGGTCATGTTGAGCGTTTTCATAGCACTCTGAAATCGATGCTGAAGAAAACTGTGCGTTCTTACCCAAAGGCATGGCATCGATATCTACCTGCACTGCTGTTTGCATGCAGAGAGTTGCCTTCAGAAAGTACAGGTTTTTTCCCCGTTTCAGTTGTTGTTTAGTCGACAAGTTCGTGGCCCTATCGCTCTACTGCAGGAGTCTTGGACCCAGTCTGATGGTCGTGATGCTGAAGCAAACCCTTTTTATGCCTACTTGTTCGAGCTTTAAAATGTCATTGCTGACTCATGCAAGTTGGCTATGGATCATTCTGTCGATTCCTCTGCAAAGGGAAAAAAAAGTATTTTGATCGTAAGGCTAGAGAACGTCGTTTCCAGGTTGACGACGAGTCCTTGTTCTCCTCCCTACGGATTCAAATAAGTTGCTAGCTAGTTGGTCAGGACCATTGCCAGTTACCAAGGTCTTGCATCCTGACTACAAAGTTCTCATCAAAGGAAAGAAAATGTTTTTCACGCCAATATGTTGAAGAGGTACATTCGTCGTTCTGCTGTGTCTGTGTCTCAGAGTATTTCATCAGTAACCTCACAAGGAAGTTAGTACCATGGTCAGAGATAGCGCTTCTCAGTTCTGGCAAGAAAGATGTTTCGTTCAAGAGTTCTCCAGGAATTGTTCCTTGTTCGAACCCCACTCTAAATTCTGGTGATCCTATAGTCGCGTACACAGTCGGTGTTGTTCAAGACTGCGATGACGTACTACCAATACACACTTTACCTGTAACCATGGCATCTTCTATGCCAGATGAAGATATCGATTCAGTGCAGTTTGATAGTACTTTGTCTGACAGCAGTGCTAAGGAGTTACGAAGAGTCTTTGATGATTTTCAGGATACTCAAACTCCGAAACAAGGCTCCTTTTCTGGCAACGTACTATTAGAGATTCCTCTAACAACAGATGTTCCAGTTAGAAAAAGGTGTTATGACATCCCCTTCTCTGCTAGAGAGGTTGTTGAGAGAGAAGTTGCATCATGTTGGAACTCGGTATCATTGAACCTTCAAATAGTCGCTATGCCTCCCCAGTTGTACTGGCCAGAAAAAAAAAGATGGTACACGTCGCTTTTGCATTGATTTCCGTTTTCTGAATAAGATTACCGTCTTCGATGCTGAGCCCATTCCTGACGTGGAAAGTTGATTTGCAAGATTGTCTGATGCACAGTTCTTTACAAAGATAGATCTTGCTAAGGGATATTGGCAGATAGTTGTTAAGCCCGAGGACTGTCCAAAGACAGCTTTTACAACGCATATATGGGTCTTTTTCAGTTTGTAAGGATGCCGTTCGGTCTTGTGTCAGCACCTGCTGTTTTCGCATGCATGATGCACATGCTAGCTTTGGATCAGTTCTCAGCCATCAGCTTCTTTGTTGACATTCTGGTTCATAGTGTTTTTGGGATGGATGCATCGTGTGAAAGGTGTTCTTTCGTGTCTGAGGTCTTTCAACCTCACAGCTCGTCCCTCGAAAATCGAGGCAGTTTTTCATTCTCTGGCATTTCTTGGACATATCGTTGGAGGTGGTACTATGCATCCTGATCGGAAAGAGATAGATAAGATTCTGAGAATTCCCACCCCTACTATCAGACACAAGTCAGATCTTTGCTAGGTTTGCTTAGCTTTTATGGGAAATATGTTTCCAGTTTTTCCACTTTGAGTGCTCCTCTCTCTGATTTAATCAAGGATGTTGGTCGAGCTGAAAGATCTATTTCTTGGACCCCTGAATGTGCAGTAGCGTTACAGAAGATTCAGAGTATTTTGTCGTCAGCACCTGTATTACTGTTACCTCAGTTAGGTAAGCCCTTTGTTCTTAGAACTGATGCTAGTTCTGTTGGGCTATATGCTGTACTATTGCAAGAGGATGATGATGTACTTCACCCAGTTGTGTTTGGGACTCACAAGTTGTTGGATCGTGAAAAGTCATACAGTACCATCGAACTAGAGTGTTTAGCCATTGTCTGGGCTGTACAGAAGTTCGTTCGATACCTTTGGGGAGTCAGGTTTCTCCTACAAACAGATCATCGACCTTTGACGTACCTTCGAACGTCAAAATTTTAAGAATTCCCGAATTATGCGTTGGGCATTGTCTCTGCAGGAATTCTCGTTCAAAGTGGAACCAGTTCCAGGATCACCAAACATTTTCGCTGATCTTCTTTCACGTTCTTTTGAGAACCAGTCAGTTCCTTAGACATTGGTTTGTGTACATCTAGTTTTTATGTCCTTTTCATGTATTTTTTCTGGAATTTTGTGACCTGCAGTTGTTCACTTCCTCTTAGTAAAAACAATTCGGACATCGTTTTTTTTTTAGGAGGGGAGTATTATGACGGACCATTTCCCGTCCAGTCACAAATTTTTGTGCAACCTGGCTAACCGCAAGGTAATCGTCCAGAAGCCAGTTGAAAAGTTTACCTGACTGCTGCTCACCTGCGCACTGTTAAAACCGGGTGAGTTGAACCCGTTTGGCAGTCTCTGCAGTGATTTTGGCAACGCAACTACCCAGAAGCCGAAGAGGAACTCTGTCGGTGTTTTGGTGGCAGTCAGGTATTTATCATTCAATGTTTATTTATTAGCAAACCGAAACCGTATTCCGTTTAGGACCGACTGAAACTTCCTCAGCACACTGTGAAGGATTTGTTTAGAAAAGGAAAGTATTGGTTGTGTTCTGTTATCCTATGACTTGATAGGGTAGCAAAACGAAATGCTGTCCGGAAAACATGAATAGAAAAAGTGAGTGTTAAAGGAAGTGGTCTTCAGGAAAAAAAAAAATTTTGTTTATTCTGTGACTTTAACTAGTTAATGAACTTCATGATGGAAAAAGATGATTATTCCAAGGTGGTTTTGCAGAAGAGGGAGAGTTTTGATGCTATGGATAATAAGCTGCCAGAGTGAGCGACAGAGATTTCATATATTCTGGTTTTGATGTGGATGAGTATTTAATTCACTCTTGATATGAACATTGAATAGTTGTGTGTTGGTAAACAAGAGTGTGTGGAATTCTTTCTCTTACATATATTGAAATAGATGAATCTTTTGGAAAAAAATACCTTTCAAATTCTGGTGATTATATGAAATGAAATGAACATTCTTGTCGTGTTACAGGAAAAAGAAATGAACATTTTGTACTGACATTTATAGTTTGATGAAAGTAATCATTAATTGTGTGTAATGAATTGTATTCCTGATTTATTGAAGAGGGTCTAGGTGGGAATCCTTTCCCCAATTTGGAAAACTAGATTCTGAAAGGTTTATATTGAAATCCTTTCCTGTGTAGTGCTATGATTCCGGAAAAGGGAATGTTGTAGTGTTATGGTTCCGGAAAAGGGAATGTTGTAGCGTTGAAGAAAGGATTTGCAGATGTTTGTCACAAGTTCTAGTGAAATAGGATGTGGCTAATGGATATGAATGTAGTCGTGATTGTAATGAATAGTAGCCATGATAATCAAGGTAGTTAATCAGTTTTCCCCAGGTAGAAGTTTCCCCTGGACTAAGGGGGACTGGCTGCTACGTTCTGAGGGTCGGAGCCGTAGCTGTGTCTACCCCCTTGTTCACCGCCCTGTGTCGGCGTTGAGAGGCTAGCCTGAGTGCCGACAACTACCCTACCTGCCACCTTGAGCACCTTGATGTTCCTTTAAATCTGGACGTATTTGATGAAGCTTGTTGTTGTTTTCTTGGAGGCTCCACTCCTCCTCCCATAAAGAATTGACATACGAAGCTATTTTGCCTTTTAAATCTGAAGATGGTACAAGCAGTTTAGAAGACGAAGATGGACAGCCTCTTTAGAAAGCCGCTCCACCTCTTCGTTGCCTCTGATCCCCACATGACCTGGCACCCATGCCAAAAAAAATCTCAAAACCCCAAGAAACTAATAAAGAAAACATGTAAAAAAAAAACTTAATAAGAGCTGGATGTTTTATGTTTCTTGCTCCTATAGCCTCTAAAACCGAAAGAGAATCTGTGCAAATAAGGAATTTCCTAGACTGGGACTGCCCAATCAACTCCAAAGACAAAAGTAGTGCAGTAAGTTCTGCTGTGTAAATAGTGCTTTCAGAGGGAATGTGTTTGGACATTTCCTCCGAAGCTGGAATACATGCGGAGGACCCTACACCAACATCAGACTTTGAACCATCCGTAAAACTAACAATACGTTCTTTAAGGTTCGAACACATGTCTAAAAAAGGTTGTTTATAAATTAAGGAACTCGTGTTCTGTTTGCACTGCATGGTTAAATCTAGCCTAATTTCAGGAGACGAAAACGTCCAAGGAGGTTGTTGAGGAAACTTGGAAACGTCAGAGATGACCCCAACATCAATATCCGCCTCCTCCAGAAAAGGAGGATGCGAATACCGAAAGGGGACATACTGGATGGACTTACTTCATATTTCTCTTGGAAATGAGGATTCATAACACAGTTGTAGGCAGGGTTGTTTGATTCTGGACTGACTGCGAGACCATCAAAAATACTAGCAGGTTTCAAATCCTAAGAGTTTCTGGGACATCACATCTCTGTCGGCTGCATGATGCCAGAGAAGTCAAAGGTTGACAAAATCCTTTCTCTTAAGGTACCGAAAAACAAAAAACAGGTACGTGCCATTTTAGGATTGTTGTCCTACTACAGACGTTATGTGTCCAATTTTGCATCTGTTACTGCTCCGCAGAGTGACCTGACTTAAGGTGACAAAAATAAACAGATCATTTGGACCAAAGAGTGTCAGTCTGCTCTTGAACATGTACAAAGAACGCTGAATATGTTTCCCGTTTTGTTACTACCGTCACTTGCAGAAGATTTCATCCTCCACACAGATACCAGTTTGCAGCTGTGCTCCTTTTTAAAACAAAGATGGACTTCTTCATCCGGTTCAGTATGCCAGTAAGAAGTTCTCCGCTAGTCAGTGGAAGTACTCCACGATTGAAGAGAGTGCCTGGCCATTCTTTTGGGTTGCGAAAAATTCGCAAGATTTCTAACAGGGAGAGAATTCATCCTGCAAACGGACCATAGACCGTTGACTTTCCTGCAAACATCAAAAACCAGGAATAGTCGTCTCTTGCGGTGGGCTCTCTCTCTGCAGAAATTCCGGTTCCGTATTGAACCCATTCCAGGTACGTCCAACCTGTTGGCTGATCTGTTCTCTAGAGCATAACTAGATAATCATTACCTGTCTATTATTGTACGGACATATCTGCTGGGTGGAATACGTGAAGGGTTTGCTACTTGAGATTGTGTGTCAGTATGACAATTTTTTTTTTCTTCACATGATATGGTGTGCCAAATGAAAGTTTTTTTTGTTCTGTTGTTGTCATTTATATACTCATATGGTATTCTGTAACACATGAACATATCTACCTTAGTTTCATTTGTGTATTGAGAATCCATACTTTCCCTATTTGATTATGTAATGATTAACATGTTTGCCCGGATTGCTTAGCAATCATTTGAACCATTTTGAGTGCAATTACAAATATTATTTTGATGCATGGTTGCTTTTGATTTTTTTCTCATGTCGTTATTTCAAATGAATTGTGATTCATTTGAGAAAATGTTTCAACGCTGAAGGTCTAAATGGTTCTTTATGTGTGTGATCACAGATTGTGTTGCATTGGTTCCAATACAACATGGACTTTCAACTGCTTGGACAGCGATTGATTGAGAAAAACTTAAAATACTATTAGTTTTTGCTATTGATGTGATCCTGAGAACTCAGACTTGGTTCTCTGACATGATGTCTTTTGTTTTGTGTTTTTTTTTTTTTAAATAATGCTTGTCAAATGTTTTCCATTTTTGGTTGGTTGAATTTTGTATGCTATTCACTTTGCAAGTGAGTCAAAGAGAAGTTGGTCCCTTGTTTTTTTTTTCTGGAAAAAAAAATTTTTGGCAAAAATTTTTTTTAACCCGGGATGGGGGGTGTCATGTGCACAGGATGAGTGAAGGTGTCGTGTGCACATGTTGTGTTTTGTGCTTTAAGATTGAACGTCAGCGGTATTGGGGTATTGAGAGAAAAAAGATCATGTGATTGTCCGGCGTTGTTTATTGGTAGTGGCCCGGGTGAGTACTGCTTGGGAGCACTGCGCGCGTTATTTAACTTAGCTAAAAAATTCTATAGTCACTTGCTCTACGCCAGTTGGGGGAGTCGCATGGTCTGTTTATTTACGGCAATTGAAGACTGATGCAAGGCTGATGCATCATCATTGAGGTATTTTTGTCATTAACGTTTAACTAGAGAGAAGTGAAATCTTTGGGAACAATTAAAGAAAACATCTGTATTCAAAAGAAAAGAAAAGAATAAGAACCAGTGTGTTACACCTGTAACATTTCTTTATAAAAGAATGGGAAAAGAAAGGAAACGTATTATTTAAAATAAAAACTTATAAGAAAAGGTTACTGTTTACATCTTCATGTTTAAGTGAGTCTCCTTAATTATTGTCGAACTACACGTGGTTCCGAGTGTGTTGACAGGTTGTCTGTCTCACGCCGGGCCACGGGTGGGAGGACTGAAGGTGGCGGAGGTGCCGGACCTGACCCCCAGCCTGGACAGGTGGCGGACCTCGCCTGCAGTACCTTTCCACACGGAGGAGGATTCGTGTGGATAAAGAATGTCTTTGGCGCATTCCCCTATGTTGATGAAGAATGACTCTGGCGTATATCCCATGTGGATGAAGAATGACTCTGGCGCATTCCCCCATAGTGTAATAACTCTATTCTACGACATCCACTGTTGTGAGTTGGATTTGATTGTTTTTCGTGTGTTGAGGTTTATAAGCTAACGATATATGATATGGATATGGTGATGATGGATAGTGACATAGACCCCAGGTTTTGTGAACGAGTCAATTGAAGGGGAAACAGTACCGAGTGTTACCTCCTTGATGGAGAGGAGGTGTGTTTGTATTTATTTGCTGTTACCTCCTTGGTGGAAAGGAGGTGTGTTTGTGTTTATTTTGTGTTGCCTCCCCAATTGGAGAGGAGGTGTGGATAAGTTGATTTGAGCATTGTATGTATTAATTATATTTGTTCTCCCGTAGGAGGAGGGGAAGGGAAAAAAAACAAACTTTTCGTTGTTGTGTATTTATTTGACGCGCCTTGGGTGAAAGGAGTGATTGCGCGCGTTCGCGGAGTTTACTTTCGCGGTGGTCCGTGCGTGTGTGGCATGACTCCGGAAGCATGACATAATCGTTGACCAGAACTTACTACTGTCATTTTGTTTGTAATTAAACTATCGAGCACTTACTTTCGATATCTTTTTTTTTTTTTTTTTTTTTTTTTTTTTTTTTTTTTGATCTAGCAGTGATTGGTATTCTGACCTTCGCTGCCTGTATGTCATTTTATCGGTGACGTCCGGAACGATTCGACTTGTGTAAGGCTCAGCTCGCTTCATGCTTTAAAAACAAAAAAACAAACAAAAACAAAAATAATAACAACAACAAAACGGCTCTTGTTATACCATCTATTTCTTTTCTGTGCGTTTGGCGTGAAGTTAATAATTTGTTTCATACACCGTCCTGCATACAGTAACAGATTTCAAAACTTTTCCAAAACATTTTCAACGACTACACCCAGAGCGTCTTTTATTATGGTTTCAGATTTGGGAGATCACAGATTATCTAAAAACAAAGAAGTTAAGTCAGGATCCCATTTGAAGCTCTCCACTAACTGTTTCTTTTTTTTTTTTTTTTTTTTTTTTTTTTTTACTACATGACTGTTGTCATCCTTTACAGAACGTTTGATGTTAAATGTAACGGTTTGACTCTGAACGACTATCTACCTTCATACTGCTGACTACAGGCAAAAGTTCAACTGAACAAAGAAAATAATCCACAGCACGGTTTCCCCGATCCGATAACAATGTAAAACTGCCAGTTTGGTCCCCTGGACATAAGCCGTTAAGTGGTGTCAGCTGAAAGGTCGAATATCATTCTATCACAGCTTTGCCAAAGCAGTTAACGACCTTGTCTTTCGATTTCCTGAAAACGTATCACCCTCATCAAAAGCAATGTCTTCATAAGTACCACCCGCAACATTCTTCACGGCAGAGAGGTAGGAAATCATGGCCAAAAACAACAGTGCCACTCGGAACATGCAGGCAGAGTCTGCTGAACGGGGCAGATGACTGGGAGTGCACTGCAGACCTCCCAGAATGGAAGAGATCATTAGCAAGAGTGGCATGAGACCAGACATAGTAGTCTACTCTCAGTCAACCAAGCAGCTGATCATGATCGAGCTCAGGTGCCATATGAGAACAGAATGGAGGCAGCTCCAATCTACAAGACTGAAAAGTATGCTGATCTGGCAAACAGCCTGAGGAGAGAAGGTTATCAGGTCAAAAGTCCTCACTGCAGAAATTGGAGCTAGGGGGTTTGTAGGAACGTCTGCATACAGCCTCATGAAACAGCTCTCAGTTGTAGGGAGGGGAAAAAACAGAGCCCTGAAAGCAATGGCAGAAGCGGCAGAGAGGTGTTCAAGCTGTATCTATTCAAGTAGGAACAAAAGTGAACTTCATAAGGTTTAATTTTCCCTACAAATATCAGGTGCCCAGTGGCTCAGTGGTTAGAGTGCGAGTCAGTAAGAGGGTCATAGGTTCGAATTCCAGCCATGCCTCATCCCAAGATAGGGAAAAAAAGGGGGTGGAGGGGGCAGCAGAGGGACATCCGGAGTCATAAACCGGGTGCCCCCCCCCCCCCCCCCCCCCCCACACACACACACACACACACCTTAGAGTGTCAGGAGATAAGGGCCGAAACACTTGCTTGAAGGGGGTTTTTCTCCTCCGAGGACTCTCTGCTGCCACGCTCTCCACGAGTTTCTTTCTACTGATGCATGGGTAAACTATTGACTTCCGGGAACAGGCCGGAAGACGTCCTGGAAAGACTGGAGGACACTGGGAAAGACCAGAACCAAGGGCTCTGTGGGCTGGCTCCCCACTTTGCCTTCAACATGTGGCTACTAAAACCAAAAGGTAAAGATGCTCTCAGGATTCACCGAAAGGGGGAGAGAATGATGAATCCATCGGTGCTCAACCAATCACGACTGCAAATCCCAAACGGACTATGAACATGGACCAAATGGAATATCCATGTATCTGTGGAAAGCGTTTCGCCACCACCCGTGCATGAAGATCCACAGAACAAAGATGGGATGTGTGAAGACTCGTCTGAATGAGCAGCAGCGCACTGCATCAGCAGATAAGACGTCGAAAGACCAAGGCCAGGATTTAAACCACAGTGCCAAGACGTCCACGCTGTCGGTTCGGATGAGGATTTGCCAGGCGCCTGAAACTCGACCTGCCACGAGCAAACGAAACTGAAGATTGGGAGAAACTGGATGCAAAAATCGTCCAAAAACTCGATTCGCTGATAGGGAAAAGTACCCTGAACACAAACTAGCCACATATGGGGACATTGTGTATGCCACATGTAGAGACGCCTATGGAGCAAAACTACTCAAAGAAAGAACACCTCCAGAGAAATCCAGACGCCAAGAAGAGATGGACAAGATCAGGGTCCAAAAGAAAAACCTCAAGAAGCAAATGAAGACCGCACTACCAGCTGAAAAACAAGCTTGGTAAAACTCTGGGAAGACCTGAACGCAAAACACAGCGCCCTCAGCAAAGTGGAATCTGCGAGGAAGAGGAAGAGTAAAAAACAAGAATACCCAAGAGTGCTTCTTCAGAGACCCCTTCCAGTTTGCCAGAAGACTGTTTGAGCAGCCGAAATCTGGGACCCTAAGTGTGGACAAAGGAGTTCTTGAGCAGCATCTGAGGAAAGCATACTCTGACTCACAGAGCAAAGCACCACTCGACATTCAAGGTCTGGTGTGGCCAACCAAACCTGAGGAACAGTTCAATAACAAGCCATCAACGTTGGCGGAAATCAAGAAGGTGGTCGACAAAGCCAGAGCCAAATCATCCCCAGGGCCAAACGGAATACTTTACCAGCTGTACAAGAAATGTCCCAAGGTGCTGGAGTGGCTCCACAGGCTGCTGCGATCAGCTTGGAGAAACCAGAAGATCAGCAGCCAGTGGATGACGGCAGATGGTGTGTACATTCCCAAAGAGCAAAACTCAAGTGACATCACCCAGTCCAGGCCAATATCACTATTGAACGTCGAAGGGAAAATCTTCTCTGTCATGGCAGCATGGCTGACCAAGTACCTCATGGAAAACAAGTACCTGGATGTGTCAGTCCAGAAAGGTGGCATCCCAGGCGTGGCTGGCTGTGTAGAACACGCCACAATAATCTGGGACGCAATCCAAAGAGCGAAAACAGAAAAGAGAGACCTGGACGTAGTGTGGCTTGATCTGGCAAACGCATTTGGATCTGTACCCCATGAGATGATACAGCTGGCTCTTGAGATGTACCATGTGCTAAAGAACATCTGCGACATGCGCAAGAAGTACTTCAATGGCTTCTCAATGCGGTTCTCCACCAAGGAGTGCACAACAGATTGGATCAACTTCGAAGTGTGCACTGCAATGGGCTGTGCAATTTCCCCAATACTGTTCGTGTTGGCAATGGAAGTCATCTTGAAAGCAGCAACAACAAGCAACTTGGCGATGGATAAACAAAACAAACAGACCTTGGCGATGGATACAACATGCGCCCTCTCATGCCTTCATGGATGACACTACAGTGATTTCATCCAGAGAAGACGAGAGACACGTCATGTGCTGGAGAAACTGGACGACATAGTTGCTTCCTCCAGAATGAAGTTCAAGCCAAAGAAATCACGGCGTCTCTCACTGAGGAAAGGAAAAGTGGCCGAATCTATGGTCTTCAGTGTTGCCAACTAGGCCATTCCACAGTCACAGAGGGAGCCAGTCAAGAGCCTTGGAAGATGTTATGATGATAGCCTGAAAGACACACAAAGAGCAAAAGAAACCAAACAGATGTCGGAAAAAGGCTTGGAGACCATTGGCCAGTGTGGGCTCCCTGGCAAATACAACGTCTGGTGTCTGCAGTTCATGCTGATACCAAAGCTCCTATGGCCTCTGATGATATACGACATCCGGAGTCATGAACTGGGTGTGGCCCAAGCCCCCTAGAGTGTCAGGAGATAAGGGCCGAAACACTTGCTTGAAGGGGGCTTCTCTTCTGAGGACTCGCTGCTGCCATGCTCTCTATGAGTTTTTTTCTACTACCCAACCATCCTCTAACTTCCAGTCACCAATCCGTGCGTTTAAATCACCAGAAATCAGATAATAAAAATCTTCGCCAAATTGAAAGAGAGAAAAAATGAATTGCTCAAGATGTTCTAGAGTACATGAACATTCCTTGTTTTTACTGTAACTACTTGTTATCGGGTGATTATACATGACTATAAAATGATATCTTTGCTAACAACAGTTTTTTTTTTTTAAATTAAGTTTAATACAGCATAGGATCATAAAGAAAAGATATACTCTATCAGGCATCTTCTGAAAGATATAATGGAGAATTTTTCAAACATGAAGATTCTACAGGCACTACACATTTACCAGTAAAATTTTATCACGTACAATGGCTGGATTTCTTCAATAAAAACATACATTAAAATGCGGAATTCAGATAAATAATAATGCTAATTTCACTCAGGGTATGCCTAACGCATTTAAAGTCATAACTAATACAAATAAAGGTGCGAAAGGATATCATGAGTACTACACATTTGACAGTAATAAACCTAATTGCTGTTCAAAGTGGTCAGCGAACACGAATTTGAATGTTTCATGGAGAAAGGTGTTTTTCTAACATCAGTAAAATCAAAGATGTGAAACTTAAATGGCTACAAATAAGTATTATCCATCGAATTACTGCGACTAAATGTTGTTCTGTATGCAATCGGTGTACCTGATACGGTTCAATGTTCATTTTGTAGTGAAGAATGAGATACCATTCAATGGGGCTGCAAATATATATACAAGTTTTCTGGAAATCTGTCGAACGTTTATTGCAAGAAAAATGTGAACACACTCATAATATAAGACTTTCATGTAAAGTGGCAAGTTTTGGTGTGGATAAAAATTTGAAAATAGATTCTGCCTTAGAGTTTATAATAATGTTTGCAAAGATGTATATCTATCAATGTAGTATAGAAAAACATGTTTCAGATTTATTTTCTTTCCTACGACAACTTAGATTAGATACAAGATTGAAGAGCATAGCGCTAAAATTAGCTATAACTTAGCAGAGTTTTATTGTACTTGGTATCCATATAGATCAATTGTCCATAACAAAAACGGACGATAGTTTATTATTTTCTGTTTCTCCCAAACTTACAAATTATGGCTTTGTGATGTTAATTTTTTTTTCCAAACGCGCTTCTGTTTGCATTCCATGACTGGTTTATGCCTCACAGCGAAGTTTACAAAAATATGATGGAAAGGCAAAGGAGACGAAATTCAGTTGCGATGATTTTTTTTTTTTTTTTTTTTTGCCACGCTTCCGAAGTTGGTAGTATAACAGTTTATGCTTTGTTTGTATGTTGTAAAGAAAAAAAAGGGAAAGGGAAAAGTGAAGGAAAAAAAAAAGGGGGGGGGGGGGCAGTTTTTTTTTTTTTATAATTATATATATATATATATATATATATATATATATATATATATACAGAACCATCGTAACTTGCTAGCCACCCACTGTACGGTTCGCGGAACAATGTGGCTCACCTCCTGTGTTTTTCTAACTGCCTCATCTATCTGTCTGTCCGTCTGCCTGTCCATTTGTACGATAGCCTCTCTCTCTCTCTCTCTCTTTCTCTCTCTGTCTGTCTGTCCGTCTCTCTCCCCTCTCCCCCTCTCTCTCTCTCTCTCACCGTGCGTGTGTGTGTTCGTCTGTGTTCCAAGTTCTGTAGTACTTTGTCATGTTCATTTTTACTGTCTTTATACATGCTAATTGTTGTATGTTATAGGACATTTCTATATGCCCCCCCCCCCCCCCCCCCCCCCCCCCCCCCCCCCCCCGCTCCACTCTCTTCTTCCCCTTCATTATTATCATTTTTATTCTTTTTTCATTTCTCTTCTCTCTTTTCATTTGATGTTCCACTATGATTGCATGACGGCTTTGTTTGTTTGCTTGTTTGCTTTCTTACATTATTTCATAACTCTGCATGTTGTAGTCCCTACCCATGGGCGAGGACTGGATGTAAAAAAGCGCGTCAGTGCTTATCTATTATCCTCGTAAATAAAGAATTTTATCTTATCTTACCTTATATCTCATCTCATCTCTCTCTCTCTCTGAAATTATGTTTCTATTTTTTTTTTTTTTTTAATTGATTTCTTGTGCAGTATAAGCTTGTGTTATGATTATGTTTAGCCTTTTTATTCTTATTCTTATTTATGTGTATTTCTGTGTATCATCTGGAATATTAAAAAAAAAAAAAAAAAAGTTTGACACAGCAAATATTGTCAATCTTTGTTTCAATGATTTTCACAAATTCTCCTACATTCTTTTTCATCATCACAACAGTGCCACCAGATCTGTGTCCCATTTAAGACGGTTTTACTGCCGGGAAATGCAGTACCACAAAGTCTTTGAAGTAAATCTTAAAGTCAAAATTCGGAGAGGTAAATGTCTCTACTAAACACAGATTATCATATTGCGTAATGTAGTTTACAAAATCCGGATCTGTATGCTTAGTGGCAAGACCTTCAATGGTAGTTGATGGTATGGCTGCATTGGCCTGATTTCCATTAGTATCCCCCTGGTGCTGACCTCGCCAGGGTAGTTTCTCGACTTGCTCTGTGGTCAAATTGAAGATGAAGTTGCCAATGTCAATCACCAGCTTATCAGAGCGGAGCCTTGCCTTTCTGCCATTGGTTCGCATTCCCCTCAACAGCGAGAGAAGTTTGCTGCGTTTGTCTGGATTCTTTGTGGAAAGTCCTCTTCCACAGAATTTTTTTTTTCTTCCACCAAGATTTTTTGCTGCGGCCAGGACCCTTTTGCTTTTCTTTGTACGACGTTGTGGTGACGACGATTGCTTTCCCAGCTTTACGAGCACAGTCACTGCAACCGCAGCCTCAGGTTTCAAAAGTCTTCTTTGAATATGCGTTGAACCTTTTCCTCATAGTCTTTCCACGTCTCTCCTGCTCTCTCTGGGATTCCATTGATACGTACGTTATTCCTCCTGGAATAACTCTCAGAGTGATCGATGCTGTCTTCCGTCTGCTTAAGTCTGCGAAGGAGTTCTTCGTTTCTGTCCTCCAGCCGTTCCATGTTTTCACTGAGAGCATCAATGCAAGCCATCAGAATAACTTCTTGTTCCTCTAGTCTCTTTTAAAGACGTTCATTCAACTTGGTGTTTAGCTTTGCTTGGTTCGTGTCTATACGACCTATCGCGCTTGACCAATCATTGATAGTGCTAAGAATCTGATTCAGGGAGGGACAAGAAAGGACATCTTTACCTTGGTCGTCAGGTTCAGCTTCAGAGTCACTGCCTACTGGTTGGCTGTCTGTAGGCCAGGGATGGGGTTCAATGCCGCCGATCATCGGGAGAGCAAGAAGGGTGGACAGCGCAATACTTGTAGCGTAGGTTTTAATTTTCAATTCTTTAATTCTACCTGCAGCCATCTTTGCTTTCCTGGAGAGGATGCACTGTAAAATGCTAACAAAACGGCTGATCGATGCTCGATAGGCCTCCAGTGAGCAAGTCATTTTCGGTGTTTGACAGGCTGAAAACAGTTCAGCTTGCCACAGACGAAAGCGATTAGAGATACGTCTTGCCAGCTCACCGTTCACGGGCCAATTTAGAGAGAGAGAGAGAGAGAGAGAGAGAGGCATGAAGGAGAATGACGGGGGATTGTGGTCAATGATCAGACAACCTGCTTTGCAATTTTAGGAAAAAGCGGGTTTGAGCCCTGGGTGGTTGAAAAGTGGATTGAAATTTACACGCTCTCTCAGGTCAGCTATACCATGTGCTGACTTGCTGTTTGCAGGGTGGCTGTACTCCCCACTCACTCCTCCTCCTTCTCTTTGTGTGTAAACAACAATAGAAGCTAAGATACTTAACTCACAAAGATCCTGTAATCCGTGCCTGTGATGGAAGCATTTTCAGCCACCGTTTCCAAGCCTCAGTCCTCCATCAACCACCTTCCATAAATCCACTGAAGTGGAACTTTACTTTAGAAAGTGCGGAAAGGAAATCTCTAGAACACAATCCAAACCTGTCTGTCCCTCCCTTGGGTTAAGGAAACAACCAAACTATCCAGCACGCAGCGGGGGGTAACTTGGCGAGGGAGATGATCATCACCAATTATTCTCCATTGTCCCTGGAAATGCTGTAGCGGTGAATACTCTGCTAGCGACGATATTGTTTATGTGTTTCTGTCACAATACCTCTGCGACCGACTGTTATGTATAGATAAAAGTGTCTCAAACTTCCTGCGAGGTCACATAGCAGGGAGTGCCTAGGGAGAGGTGGGAGATCAGCGTCAGTCGGCGCGGTCAATCTTCCAGCCCTATGGCTGACGACAGGTCTAGCCTGTGTCGCCGGGGGACGGCTCTGAAGGTGTGGGACGGTCGGCGATGGAGCGCTGCCTGACAGCGAAAACCGTGGCCTGGGAGTAATGTTTTCGGGTCAGCATGGTGGACACCCCTCTCGGGGATGGCCTGAAAAATTGACCTTTCGGCCGTATTCAGCGAGGACCCGTCTAAGGGACCAACACGGCAAAGTGGACACCAGTTTACTCGGAACCAGAGCCACGTGTCGGACACAGTTCAGCACGACGAAAGAAGAAGACCCAGACGCCAGTTTGGGATGAAAAAACAAAAACAAGAGAGGACAGCCCCCGCCGAAACCAAGCCCAAGACTCCTACCAACGACCTAACATCCTGTCACCAGAACCGCAGACCGGTCTGGGACATCATGTCCTTAAGAGTCTGTGACCAATAGGACGTAAAATTCACCTCTAAGCGAATGGTCAGGGCGTTCCATTGTGGAGTTGACGGCTTTGAGTTCGAACGACTTTTTTTTTTTTTTTGTGTGTGTGTGTGTGTGGGGAGGGGGGGGGGTGGAGGGGGGACTGAGGGTTGAAAGCCCTTTCTGTCCACCCAGCAATAAATGGGTACCTGAATCAGGTCAGAAAGATTAAGGTGGCGGAAGGAAAGGAGTAGGCAGTGTGTTTGGTAATGCTTTGTCGTAGACATGGTGAATCTCTATCACTTCACAGCCCCTACAGCCAGTAGGTTATGGGACTTGAACGAGACTTCAACAGGTGTTTTGCACAACAAAATGAACAACATAAGAAAGAACGGTCAACAGAGACTTAAGTAAGAAAGAGTGACGATAACATTATTCTTAAGTGATGAATCGAAGTCGCGTTTAGTAAATACTGGCCTGCACCAGTATTCTGAGTTTAGAGACAGGTTGACTTTGGCGGGGGGGGGGGGGGGGGGGGGGGGGGGGGGGGGGAGAGAGAGAGAGAGAGAGAGAGAGAGAGAGAGAGAGAGAAGCACAACAAGCAAGCATCCGATGTGAATGTCCACGCATAGTTCAACAGTCAGCGTCAAGATAGTTCCATTAATCATTATTCTTAGGTAGAAGCTTGTGTTCTGTTTCATCTGCATGCTGGTACTGTGAAGCTATGCAACGGCAATATCGGAGTTTAGGGCTCCATATTGAGGAAACTGAAAAAGACTGCAGCGTTATTGAGATCAAGCCAAGGTATAAATGAACACACGAAAACAAAGGCGCAGAGTAAACATTACTTAACATGCATACAAAACGGACAAGAAAATATTGGACAAACATCTTCAGATGTTGGAAAGCAACAGATATCAACAGCGCACAGAACTCTACTCCCCATAAGACAGTCATCATGACAATGCGATGTTGCAAAAACAACAGACAGACAGACACACACACACACACACACACACACACACACACACACACACACACACACACACACACATATTAATACATTAACACCATTAACACACTTCTCAGTTTGGATGGGATTTCTTACACTATGTTAAATCATTTACCAGATAACTGGATAGTCATTTTACATAAATTATTTAACAAATGTTGGGAATGTGGACAAATTCCCGATATGTGGAAGACGTCTATTGTGACTCCTATTCTAAAGCAGAGCAAGCCTCGGTCTGAGACGTCTAGTTACAGACCCATTGCAGTCACGTCTCATACTGGAAAACTCATGGAAAAAAAACAGTAAATTTCAGAATGGCCTATTACCGTGATAAAAATGATGATGTTTTTTCTTCACATCAAGCTGGATTTATAAAAGGACGAAGTACAATTGATCACCTGACACGACTAACTACTCAAATTAAGAAACAGTTTTCTAAACGTAAAAGTGTCCTTGCTTCCTTCTTTGATCTTACTAAAGCTTACGATAGAGTGTGGCACAGCCGACTATTGTATAAATTAAAACAAATTAGTCTTTCTGGTCACGTCTACAATTATGTGAAATCCTTTTTAAGTGGGAGACACACATATGACCAAAGTTGGTGTGACTTTATCATCCTCAAGATCTATATAGATATGGGAATTCCACAAGGTTCTATATGATCTCCCCTTTGTTATTCAACGTAATGTTACATACTTACATACATGTTTTTCATCATATACCAAGGTAGCTCAATATGCTGATGACATTTCAATATGGATTAATGTATCTTTAAAGAAAAAGAACAAATTACGTCACATAAATTAGATTCAGAAGCTCTTTCAGAACGAGCTGGATAAATTAAATAGTTATATGCATTTGAACGGCTTTCAATTCTCTGTTGAAAAGACACATTTGGTTCTCTTTAACAATGGATATAACCCAAGTAACTTGCCTATATTCTTTCTGGGAGAACGGGATTTTTTTTTTTATAAACTTGAAGTAAAATATTTAGGTGTCCTACTGTTAAGTTTTAGGCTTAACACGAGCAAACAAGCAATACTCAAACCAACAGCGGTTTGGTGGAATCCATCTTCTGTATTGACATGACAACGGATGCATTAACATAACAACACCAGAGTGACGTCCCTTGATAGCCGACGATCGATAGACTATGAGCCAGTTCTCAACACTCCTCCACCCTTAATGAAAGTATGGGCGATAAAGTGAACTTGCTTTAGCACAATGGAATAAATCAAACGTGAACAAATGAACAAAACAGCATAACTGTAAAATAATAAGTTGCATAAATTTAGTCATTTTCTGTTTGTTTGACCAGGTGCTTCACCAACACATCAAAGATTGTCTACAACTCAATGAATAGTCAACTCTTTTAACTCTTCAGTAACTTTGGAACACAAAACCTTGACCCCGTTATATAGTCTTTCAAATATGCTGGTTGTCTCTTTCTCTCAGAGAAACTCGTTTTTCTTGCTGTATGCCTGGTGGTACCACTGATGCTTTAGACTGGTTTTCAGTCCGATGATACTGGTCATGCTGGTTTTATTGTCTGCCTGTTCCTGGACAGAAGGTGACAGCACACCTGGCTGCATTGAAGTACTGCATGGCTCCACAGGAGCAGACATCCCCCCCATCTCCGGACACACTGGCAAATCTGGACATGAAAAAGAAACCCTTGATGATAATGATCCAGCCGGATAATACCATAAACCAGCAGTTCTCTTCTCTTGTTCTGCAGTACTGTCTTTCTTGCAGTGTCGTTTCTGGATATGATCAACATGACGTCTGACAATACGCCCATTTTCCAACTGCACGACATAGTAGACTGGACCTGACACCTTAACAATAACTCCTGGAATCCACTTCGCACCATAACCAAAATTCTGCACATTAACTGAACTGCCAATAGCAAATGAACGTTCACGTGACTTTCTGTCATGATCTTCCTTCATTTGTTTTTGTTTCTTCTGAACCTTCCCTTGCAGAGTTGGATGCAGAAGGTCCAGTCTAGTCTTCAGTTTCCGCTGAAACAACAGCTGCTGCAGACTTTTTTCCTGTGGTTGACTGTGGTGTAATTCTATACTGCAGCAAGAACCTGCATAAGTTTGTATGCACACTGTCGCCTTCAGTTTTGGCAATGCCTTCTTTGACAGTCTGTACAGCTCGTTCTGCAAGCCCATTGCTGGATGGGTGATATGGTGCGGTCTCTTCACATGATTGATCCCGTTATTTCTGCATGAAATCAGAAAACTCCTTTGATGTGAAATTTGTACCATTGTCAGTCACCAGCGTGTCTGGCAGTCCATGCTGAGCAAACATTTCTTTCAGTTTCCTGATAGTTGCTGATGATGTTGTTTGCTTCATGATGGCAACTTCAATCCACTTGGAGAAAGCATCCACAACAATCAAGAACATTTCTCCCATATATGGCCCAGCATAATCCACATGAATCCTTTTCCATGGATTTTCTGGATACTCCCAAGGATGAAGTGGAGCAACAGCAGGTGCATTCTGATGTTCTTGACAAACACTGCAAGTACGTACAAGTGTTTCTAAGTCAGCATCCATCCTAGGCCACCAAACATAACTCCTGGCAAGTCCTTTCATGCGACAGATCCCTGGATGTGCAGTATGCAGTTCATTCATAACCTGTTTTTGCCCTGGAGAAGGGATGACTCGAGCTCCCCACAATATGCATCCATCTTGTACACCGAGTTCATCCTTCCACATTCGGTATGGAGCAAGGTCAGGATTCCTTTCATCTGATGGCCAGCCACGCAGGAGGTATTCATGGACATGTGACAAGACTGGATCACGTCTTGTCCAGTCAGAAATTTTCCTGGCTGACAGAATGGAACAGTCCTCAAGCTCCTCGATCAACAGAACTCTTTCATCAGACTTGGAGAACTCAGTTTCAGGAAGCGGAAGCCTTGAGAAACAGTCTGCATTCATGTGCTCATTTCCTGGCCTATACAGCATAGTGTACTGGTATGCTCCCAAGAGGAGCGCCCACCTTTGGATCCTTGGTGAAGCTATGGCAGGAACTTGTTTTTCTTCACCAAAAAAGAGTCACTAAAGGCTTATGATCAGTCACAATGGTGAAATGCTTGCCGTACAGGTATTTGTGGAATTTCTTCAGTCCGAATATTACAGCAGCACCTTCCTTGTCCAGCTGTGAGTAATTCTTTTCAGCTGCGTTCAGACTTCTTGAGACAAATCCAACTGGATGTTCTGACCCATCTTCCATAATATGTGACATCACAGCTCCCAGTCCATACTGTGACGCATCTGTATGCAGAACAACAGGCTTGTTTGGGTCATAAAACACCACCAACTTTTGCTGACAGAATCATTTTCTTGGTTTTCTCAAACACAATTGCTGTTCTGGTCCCCATACCCATTTGACCTTCTTTTGCAACAATCTGTGAAGAGGGTACAATTCTGCTGACAAGTTTTTTAAAAAAACCGACCATAATAGTTCAAGAGTCCCAAATACGCCTTCAATTGTTGCACATTTTCTGGAGCTTTAGCTTGAACCAGAGCTTGTATTTTGTCTTCCACTGGCTCAATCCCCTGTTTGCTGATTTTGTGGCCCAGAAAAATGACCTCTTCAGCACCAAATACACACTTTTCTTTCTTCAATTTGGCACCAGCACTGTCAAGTCTAGCAAGAACTTCATCCAAGTTTTTGTATGACATTTCTGTTGTTTCACCTGTCACCAGAATGTCATCAAAATACACCACAGTACCTGGAATGCCCTGGAGTATTGATTCCATGACTTGCTGGAAAATTGCTGGTGCACTTGAAACGCCAAAAGCAAGACGCTTGTACGTGAAGAGTCCCTTGTGCGTGTTGACCGTCAGAAACTTCTGACTCTCTGTGTCAAGTTCAATCTGAGTGTAGGCATGAGACAAATCTAGTTTGTGGTAGACAGACCCCTTGCCAAGCTGAGTGATTAAGTCTTCCAGAGCTGGAATAGGATACTGTTCCACTTTGGATACCTTATTCACTGTCACTTTATAGTCGCCACAAATGCGAACTTGACCACTAGATTTCAAGACAGGAACAATGGGTGCGGCCCAGTCTGAAAACTGAACAGGTTCAATTACATCATCTTGCTGTAAGCGCTGCAGTTCTTTTTCTACTTTCTCTCTCATAGCATATGGAAGAGACCTGGCTTTACAGAAAAACTGGAACTGCATCGTCATCTTAAATATGTAGTTTGGCCTTTACTCCTTGTATTTTGCCCAGACCTTCTTCAAACAGATTTTTGTATTTGTCAACAACTGTGCTGATTTGGTCTGTTTCAATTTCTTTGACAACATTGACTGTCAGCACCCCTAATTGCTCAATTAGGTCACGACCAAGCAGATTGTGTTTGAATTCTGTGACAAGCACTCTGCTTTCAACATCCTGATTTCTGAATGTCACTCTGACATCTAACATTCCGAGCACTTTAACAGTATGACCTGTGAATGACTTAATCTTCACCGAGGATTTTCCCATGCTGGGGTTTCAAACAGCTTCTTCACCATTTATTTGACAAAATGGTGTATGGTGAACCTGTGTCAATTTCAAACTCAACAGGCTGTCCTTGAATTCTGACTTCACACACCATAGGTGCTACACTCCTTTTGCTCTGAACACTACACAGAATGATGTGATCAATCTCCTCATTACTTTCATCACTGTCATTGATATTCTTCACATTTCCTTTCATTTTCTGTGGCTGATCACATTTGACCTTAGCATGACCTTTCTTTCCACAACGGAAACAATATTTTTCTCTAAACAGACACATCCTTGGACTATGGTCTGCTCCACAACGAAAACATCCAGTTTTCCACCTGTCTTGTTGCTGACCACTCTTTTTCCACCTGTCCTGGAAATGGCGTGGCCTCACAGACTCCACCTTGCCCAGTGTGACTTTATTCACACAATCTGCTGCATCTTCCACTGAACTCTGCATCTCCTTCACATTCCGGCATGCTGCTTCATGGGATTCAGCAATCTGAAATGCTTTATCAAGTGTCAACTCAGCATCTGGTACAGATAATATCTTCTCTTGAATTTGCTCGTTGCTGATCCCTGCAATAAACCTATCACGCAGTGCCCGAGTGATAAACTGAGCAAAGTTACAAGGACTTGCAAGTCGACGAAGTTCAGCCAGAAACATCTGAACACTTTCTTCCTTCTTTCTGCTTCTTGAATAGAACTGAAGACTTGCACTGGCTTCTGACAGTTTGGGCTTAAGATAATTGCTAACTTGCTCTGAAACTTCAGCAAATGTCTTTGATTCTGGTTTAGCAGGCAGGCAAAGGTTCTTAATAATGTGGTACGTACGTACCTGATCCCACATTAGAACAAAGAATACACACCTTCTCTTCTTATCATCATCAACATGTCATTGGCAACGAAAAAATGTTCGTAAATTTCAACGTATTCTTGCCAATTTTCCCCTTCTTTAAAAGGTTGTAAATGCCCCAGTATACCTGCCATTGTTTAAACCTCACTCAATACTGCATGAAGTACAAGTTCTTTTATCCTCGTCGCCAAAATATGTTAAGTTTTAGGCTTAACACAAAGCAAACAAGCAATACTCAAACCAACAGCCGTTTGGTGGAATCCATCTTCTGTATTGACATGACAACGGATGCATTAACATAACAATACCAGAGTGACGTCCCTTGATAGCCGACGATCGATAGACTATGGAAGCCAGTTCTCAACACCTACTTACACCAAAACTAAACTGGAAAAAAAAAACATGTTGACTCGATTGTTACTAAAGCGGTTAAAAAGTTTCAATTTTCTAAAAATTGTCAGTCACTCTCCATGGGGACAGGATCCCAAAGTTTGTTGCATTTAGCAACCAGTCTTTGTACGATCAAGACTGACTTACGGACAAGAGGTATTCTTTTCTACTCCGCGATCGCATTTAAAGAAACTTCAAAGAATTGACAGTGTGTGTGCGTTTTTGTCTATGGGTTCCTACAACATGATACGCATTAACAAATGTCGAGAGTTGAACTTTTATTTTATTTCTCTAACATGGCTGCGTCGCCCCCAAACGTTCACATCCGGGTTCTCTCTCATTTACATATTATAAATATGACCAGTGATGTAATATCTATAAATAGATTACAGTCCGGAACATCTTTCCCTTTTTTTTTTTTTTTTTTTTTTTTCAAAAGAAATAAATAAAGTTCTCGTTAATTTTCGTTGTCTCTGTTTTGTTTGTGAATCTTCTACGCCGACAGTATATCAGAAACTGAACAAATAAAATTTCAGTTCAAACTTTCTTTCTCCAATTTAAACTTTCTAAAGGATCAGCAATCATCATGCATGCATACTTCATTCGCTCACACAGTCTGTATAAGTATTATAACGCAGTCAGACTTCAGTCATTCGCTTTCATGCCCAGTTCTCACATTCATACCTCTTATTACTCCAATATAATTTTTTTTTAAATTCTATACGCACTGGATAGAAAACACAAAAAGAAAACAAAAACATAATTAGCTTCATCCGGATCAGCACCGTAAAGTTAATCATTCATTCACACATATTAAACAAACTGAAGGTTGAAAACACTTCTTCCACAGAAATGAAATGAACTCCACCTGGCTTAAACAAATGCAAATGGCTCTCTCTACACTGAGCCTTAAACTTTAAACTGAAATAAAATACTGCAAAGCTCCAACTACACCGAGCTTGCTTGCAGAAAACCTAAAAGGCCATCAATTGCACAAGCTCAACTACACTGAGCTTGGCAATATAAAGCAAAGCTCTAGCTACACAGAGCTTAAATAAAAAAAAAAAAAAAAAATTTATGTTGTGATCCTTCCTTCTTCCTCCCGGAAACGTTGCGGTTCCTTGCGATGTAACCACGGCTGGATCTGGTGTTATAGTTAGTTGACTGGGATGGAGGTGAAGGTTGTGGAGACGGTGGTGCTGGCACTGCTGAGGGATGTTGATCTGGTCCCCCATCGTCGTTGCTTGCTGGCGGACTGCCACTGGCTGGCACACCTCTGCTGGCTGGCACACCTCCGCTGGATTCCTTTGGCAGCGACTGCAGGTGTTTACGGTTGTGTCGAAGGACACCTGCTGGCGAGTTGAACAGGTAAGTGCGATTTTCCGGATCTGCTGCGACAACAGTTCCTTGGCCTCCCATTTTCTCATTGTCCAGTTTTATCAATACTGGATCTCCTGTTTTCAGCACTGGGAGACTGACTGCACCATGCTTGTGACCATAGTTCAGTTTATATGCACGCTTGGTTTTCTCGTCTGCCGCTCGCACATCTGCGTCCCTCAGCGGATTAGGTTGTAGAACGTCTGGGAGAACTGGAACCTCAGTTTTCAGCTCTCTTCCCATCAACACTCTGGCAGGACTGGCCCCGGTGCTAGAGTGTGCAGTCGCCCTGTAATTCAACAGTGCAATGTCTGGTTCAGGCTGGCTCAGAATTTTCTTGGCGATTTTCACGGCTGATTCTGCTTCGCCGTTGGCTTGAGGGAATGCAGGACTGCTGGCTTGTTGCGTGAAGCCGAATTTCCGCGCAAAATCACGAAACTGACGACAAAGGAAAGGTTGGTGATCTGACACCACCACATCTGGAATCCCATGAGTTTTGAAAACGCCACGGAACTTCCCTATGACAGTTTCTGCTGTTTTGCTGTGTAGGCGGACTATTTCTAGCCACCTGGAGTAATAATCAACAACTACCAGATAGTCGTTATCTTGATGTGTGAGAATGTCTGCTCCAAGTTTCTGCCATGGACGCTCAGGTAGCTCAGTAGGACGAAGAAGTGGCTCATTGCGTTGCGCTGGCCTGTTTTCCCTGCATTCTCTGCACTTGTTTATGTAGTCTTTGATATATCGCCGGAGACCTGGCCACCAAACAGAAAGTAGTGCTCTCTCCTGGCACTTGTGAATTCCTTGATGAGATTCATGCAGTTTCTCAAGGATGTGCTGACGTTGTCTTGCTGGAACAACAATCCGTCTTCCATGCACTAGCAAGCCATCTATGAGAGATGGCTCCCATTGTGCTTGCTGATACACCTGCAGCTGAGTGGAAACTGTCTTTGGCCACCCGTTGCAAACGTAGCTGATCACCTGTTGAAGCTCTATGTCATGTACAGTCTCTGACTTCAGCTTCTCCAGTCTCTGGTCAGTCACAGGAAATGACGACGTCACTGAATCAACGTACGCTTTCACGTAAGATTCGGTCTCCATCTCTTCATCTGCTGCAGTATGAGCAACAGGCTGTCTGCTGAGAGCGTCGGCTACAACGATGGCTCTTACCTGGAACATGCACAACTTCAAAGTTAAAGCTCAGAAGTCTCATTAACAGCCTCTGACAGCGAATTGGAGCTTGATCAATGTCCTTTGACTTCATGAGTGGGACCAATGGTTTGTGGTCTGTTTGCAGTTCAAATTTGTCCAGGCTAATCAGATATTTTGCGAATTTCTCACAGGCCCACACTGACGCTAAGCATTCCTTTTCAATTTGCGCATAGCGCTTCTCTGCCTCACTCAATGTTCTTGATGCGAATGCAATGGGAAACAGTCTATGTCCACACTTCTGCATCAAACATGCTCCTAGACCATAACTGCTACTGTCTCTAGCTTGGGATCATAGAACGCTCTGGCTCCTGCGTTGCCTATCAGTTCTTTCACAGCATCAAATGCTTTCTGTTGTTCTGGGCCCCAACTGAACACTCGATCCTTCTTCAGTAATTCAGTCACAGGCTTCAGAGTGTCTGCCATGTTTTTCACGAATCCTGTCAGATAGTTGAACATGCCGCACAAACTGTCCTCAGCTCCGACTGATTTTTGGGGGGTGGTGGCATGTCCTTGATGGCACTGACTTTCGCTGGATCAGGCTCGATCCCGTCCTCACTGACTACGTGCCCGAAATACTTGACTTTCTTCTGTCTGAATTGGCACTTTGCTTTGTTCAGTTTGAGTCCTGACTGTTCAATTCTGTCTAGCACAGCTTTCAAGCGAATGTCATGCTCCTCCAATGTCTTTCCGTAGACGATTGTGTCGTCCATGATCGCCTCGCAGCCCTCTAGGCCTTCCAGGACTTCCTTCATCTTTGTCTGGAAACACTCTGGTCCGAGAGAGATACCCATTGGCACACGTGTGTAACAATATCTCCCATAAGGAGTGATGAATATTGTCAGCAGCCTGCTCTCGTCCTGTATCGGGATCTGGAAGAAACCTGACACTGCATCAAGAGTGGAGAAGATGGTTGACCCAGCCATCTTCGGCGCAATGTTGTCCAGGTTAGGAAGCATGCATCTTGGTCTCTTCACCACTGTGTTCAACTGTTTGTAGTCTACACATATTCTCACCTTCCCGTTTGGCTTACCACTGGCACCATGGGAGCGCACCAATCTGTTGGTTCTGTGACCAGCTGAATTATTCCTGCCTTCTCCATACGGTCCAGCTCCTCCCTAACTTTTTTTCTGTAGTGGGAATGGTACTCTCCTGGCCGCCGGCACACTGTATGGCTTGGCCCCCTGCTTGAGGTGGATGTGAAACTGGCTCCGTCTTCATGAGACCTGTCGTGCCGAAAATCTCATCTATGTCTCTGGTGGCAAGCGACACTAGCCCCATCGTGACCGCTGCCTTTCTGCTAGGCAGGTTGTTACACAAAACTGTTTTTTCACAACGATCACCTTGAACTTGTAGGCTTGCTTTTCACCTTTGTGCTGGCATGGAACTCCCCTGCTACTGAAAGCTTCCCTCCGGGAGATGTGAGAGAAATTCTGGATTTCTTAAGTTCTGGCTTATTCTTCAGTTGTCGGAATGTTCTGTCACTGATAATAGTGATGTCTGCACCTGTATCAATCTTGAATGGCACGATGGTTTCCCCCGTTTTGAGTTTCACAACCCATGGTTTCGACTTATCATCGTCCACTTTTGCTGCATCAATGTTGAACTCTTCTTCAGACTCTTTTCGAACCTCCCTGACACTACGGCAGACCTTCATGAAATGATTCTTCTTGCCGCACTTACGGCATGTTTTTCCTCTTGCAGGGCATCTTCCTTGGACGTGTGTACTGCCACACTGCCCACACTGACACAGTGACTGCTCTCTCAGTCCCGTGCCTCTGCCTCTGCCTCGACCTCGGCTCCTACCACCACGTGATGTGTGCAGAGTCTGTCTGGTGTTTCTGTTGTCCACTGTGTGTAGGGCGGTGTCTGTCATGGTACACACGGTCTGCTGCCGCAGCTGTAGTTCCTCTCTGCTCCTGGAGTTCGAGCTTGACCGCTTCAAATTGACGCGCCGTTGTCACTGCTGACTTCAGAGTAAGAGTGGCTTCTAGTTGCAACTTTTGTGAAAGTTCTTTGTCTTGAACGCCCAATACAAGTCTGTCCCGAATGCAATTTTCCTTGTCTGGAAAGTCTGCATGCTCAGCTAGCTCGTAGAGCGCTCTGACATACTCCTCAATGGACTCATCTGATTTTTGGTCACGCTTATGGAATTGAGCACGAACATGAATAATATTTCTTTGGGGAACAAAATGATCATCGAATTTTTTCAAAACTTTCTCATAGTCTTTCTTGTCGTCTGCACTTAAATCAAATGTTTTAAAAAATCCTATCTGCATCTGCACCCATAGCATACAAAAGGCTGCTTACCTGGATCTCTCCATCCTCTCTTTTGAAAGTTTTGATGCTAGTCTGAAGTGCCCGAAACGCTCTTTCCAAGCCGGCCATGCCGTTGGCTGGTGAAACGAAAAAGAATTCGGTGGTTTGAAAGCCATACCTGCTAGATCTAGATCTACTTTTTTTTTTTTTTTTTCAAGAAAACTTTATTTTCCCAGGAATTTCACGGTTCTTCACGGTTTCACTAAAGTATCGGCCACTTCTGACACCATGTGTGTGCGTTTGTGTATGGGTTCCTACAACATGATACGCATTAACACATGTCGAGAGTTGAACTTTTTTTATTTCTCTAACATGGCTGCGTCGCCCCCAAACGTTCACATCCGGGTTCTCTCTCATTTACATATTATAAATATGACCAGTGATGTAATATCTATAAATAGATTACAGTCCGGAACAGACAGTAAAGCTGTAAAGTTGGCCCTGGATGTACCTGTGCACACTAAGTCCTCTGAAGCTTATAAGATAGCAGGCCTTTTGCCACTTGATGAAAAAAGAAAAATGAGTTCTGTAAAATATGTAGGGAGACGGATTGCTGTGGACGACCATGAAGAGTTAAATACACGATCCGACATTGATTTTTCGAAAAATGCACAGAAAAATTCAAATTTACAGACGCTTCGTTCATATGTTTCAGACGTTTTTAATTCATCAAAGATTAACCTACACGAGGTAGCGCCTCGCGTACTGGTTCCGCCGGTACCCCCTTGCGAACTAACGGAAGTAGAAGTTAACATTTTTTCTTCTGATCTAAATAAGCAATGTCGCCGCATGTGTTAGCGGCATCTGTCAAAATTGACATGGAAGAAAAGTTTACTAGCTATTTGAAAGTATACACTGACCGCTCAGTTCTTGATGATGGTAGTGCGGGATCTGGCTTCGTAATTCCAGATTACAAAGCTGAAAAATCATATTATTTAGGTAAGGGTCATTCCATATTTACAGCTGAACTTGTTGCTGTCCTGATGGCATTAAATTATTTAATTCCTTGCCAGTCTCAATATTTAATATCCTGTTTTTGTGTTGATTCACAGTCAATATTAAAAAGTTTGCATTGTTTTGAAAATACACAGAGAGAGGAATTATTATTTGAGATTAAGTACATGTTGCACTGTCTTTACATGAAGGTACTAACGTATTTTCTTGGGTTCCATCGCACACCTCCTTCATTTCTAACTATCAAGCAGATAGAGCAGCAAAGGGGAGCAAAGAATATATTAGGTAGTATTAAGGACTGTCCTTTGTCACACAAGGAAATTAGTCATATAATCGAAAGGAATTTATGGAGTCAATACAGTTCCTCATCAAATCTCGTCAGCAAACTCTGTCAGACTTTGTGTCGATTAGGCGACCAGTTTCAAGCCTGACTTTTTAGACTTTTATGTAATTCCCTACGAACCAAGTATTGCCAGACTGTTAAGTGTGTATGTCGTGGGGATCTTTCAGTTCAACATGTGATTTTTGATTGTGAACTGACGAAACCCTTTTTGAATGGTGTTATATCAAGTGCTGACACTGGGCATGTGAATGTGTTTGACTTTTTAGATTCGTTGCCAGTTGTTTCTCTTGTTAAATTAACGAGACACCTTTTGGAAAGTCCATTAAGGAACATTTTATAATCATAATCGTTAGTTAGATTACTTTAGTTAGTTTTTTCTCTAATTTTTCATAGTTACTGTTTTTAATTCATCTGTCCTTTATTTTTGTTCTATGTAACCACATGTCCTCTTCTCTTCTTTTATAATAGTCTAAAATTGTAAACACTATGTTATTTAGACGTCTGCAATCACCTGCATGTGTGACGAGACGTAAAACAGAATTCCTTCCTACACAGACATTAATACATTAACACCATTAACACACTTCTCAGCTCAGCTCAATTCATAACCACCCCCCCCTCCGTCCCTCCCCCTCCCTCTCGCTGTTTTAGAGCTGTCTTCATTTCCAACTCTTCTGTCACACATTGTCATTTTCATGGTACCTGTCATCTTGGGAGTGTTGTTTTGAGTACGGTAAAGTCTTTTGTTTCTTGTGTCAAAAGCTGACTTGTCTGTTTTTGTATTAGTAAATAAGCATTACTTTGCGCCTTCTCTTTGTATGTTCTGTGTGTGTGTGTGTGTGTGTGTGTGTGTGTGTGTGTGTGTGTGTGTGTGTGCGCGCGCGCGCGCGCGTACGTGCGGTGTGAATCTGTTTTGTCTTCGAAAAAAAAATCATTAAATAGATAAATCTAAAATCATCTAATCAATTTCTCAACGTTCAGCCGGTTTGCCGCAAGTTTGGGGTTGTGGTTGGGGTGGGGTAGGGGATGGGATGGGAGGGGGGAGGAGGGGAGATAGGGATGGGATTGGGGTAGGCAATAGTAGGAGGCGGTTTCAATGGCCTGGACCCCTCGGTTTTGTCAGTGAAACAAGTGCACCTCCCCTTTCCACCCCACCCCGCGGCGCACGCTTTTGTAACCCAACTTCCGATCAAGGTGGTTGAACCCCACGGTTCTGTGCGTTTTAAAGAAAGAAAGAAAATCCGTTGACTGTGCATTGTCGCTAACCGCCAAGAAGAAGAAAAAGGAGAGAAGGAGGAGGGGGGGGAAAAAAAAAAAAAAACAGAGGGGGGAAAAAGGTCGGCAAGAAGTGGTGGCATGGGGTGGGGGTGCGGGGGGGGAGGAACTTGCATGAATTATTTTTCTTATCAGAAACGGGGAAATAACTTTTTTTTGTACAAAAAAGCACCAATAAATGCATAGAGATTGAGAACTGGCCTATCTTTCGACTTAGCCACTGATTGACCAGAGGTATAGTTTGTTTTGAACGTTTCAAGTTAATCGTTAAGTTTTATGTGTTAGGATATTTCTTCCCACCTGCCACGATTGCTTCCCTTCCCTAGTAGATGTCTTCCGGTTTGAAGAAATTATCCATCTGAATTTATCAGTGTAAAAGATGGTTACTGTTTATTTGTTTCACTATGTAGGTACCTTTGCATTTTACAAAATTTGCCAGATCTATGTGAGTTCAATAGGTCAAGTTGATAACTGGCCAGAATTCAGGTAGTTCATTTGCAGGGAATGAGAAAAGAAATTTACTCGTTCGACTTGCAGGCATGTTGTCAAGTTCACATTGATACACAAAACAGTATTTTCAATTTTAATCGATTAACAATATATAAACTATAGTAAATTTGTTGCTGTCGTTTTCTTGTATTTATACAGGTAATGGCTTAACCTTTGCTTTTGTTTTGTTTTGTTTTGCTTTTACTTTCTTTTGTTTGTTTGGGTTTTTTTTTTGTTTGTTTTGTTTTTTGTTTGTTTGTTTTTAATTCAATGCACACTGCTCCCCCCAGAAAAAAACAGTTACAGGTTGACCAAAATCCCATGACCTTGCTCATCATCTCTTCCCCTCCCCATTCTCCCTCCCCCCCCCCCCCCCCCCCCCCCCCCCCCCCACTCACTGTCCCTCTTTGAGTCTAAAGGTTCCTTCCACGAACTCCCTTCCACCACTTGTCCTCTCCCTCCATCTTTAACTGCCCTCATTCCTCCCTGCAGTTATTTTAAATCAATCTTTCTTCCTATATAAGCTAAGCCCCCATTTCCATCTGCACTGCCCCCTCCTTCCCCCTGCTGTCCGTCCACCTCATGGGCTTTTGCCCATACCTTCCTTTTATACTCCATTTCTCCTTCCATCATCACACATTCCTGTCCCCCTCTCCACCCCACTGTCCTCCTTTCCATGGCATCCTGATCCATGATCACTTTATTATTACTTCCCTCCACGCATGAACTGCACCCACGTTGACTGTCTACTACATATTTACCTGGGTAGCAATACCATTACACTAGACCACACACCACTTAAGTGCCTTCTTGTCTCCAACCATCCCCCTTCCTCTCCTCTGCCTTCTTACTCAGTCTCTTTCTCTCTCTCACCTCCTTCCCCTTGCTCCCTTCCCATTCCTGTCATCTCCCTCTGTACCTTCATACCACGATTTTCATTGCAGTTTCAATTAATTTTTGTCTTCAGTGACATGTAAACTCCACCTAACTTATTTCCAGTTGCTGTGATGCAGTGGTTAAACATTGTTTTTGTTTGAGTTCCATCAGACACATTTATTTCGTGGAGTGTTTGGCTTCCGCCAGCACCTGCCCAGTGTTGAATGTGTAAAAAAAAACATGCTCAAATGGGAAGATTGAAGCCACACACTAGAATATTGTCCACTGAATGGATGCTGAGACTTTTTGGTCACATTTCATGACTAGCACCGCAGATGTCTGCATTGCCTGTGCTTAGTTGACACCTACACTTTGAAAGGAAGCATCAAGTACAGGCCTGTCATGCAGTGTCTGACCAAACTGGAACTCCATAATCATTGTATTCATCATTGTCATTCTCATCAATAATTATTGAAAAACAAAAATTATTTGAAACTCTAAGGCCTTTTATGCCCTGCTCCTGTGATCATCTCAGTTTTGAGGTCCTGTCCACATGTACATGAGCGGTGAATTTGTTTGTATCGAACTTAAAGTCACTGATACCAGCAAGTTCAAGAGGACTGTTGATGAATGGATGAGATAGCTCTATCATTGGGGGTATGCTTACATTAGCCTCATGACCGAGCTATGATTGTCATAAGGTAGGGGCTCTGTAAAACTGTAGGTAGTGTACTGCATTAGGTGGGATCAGAACAGGTACCACTGAACAATTATGAAAGAGACTGTGTGGCAGTGCAGCGTTCCTCTGGTTTATTGCCCTACGATGACCTGGTATTGGTAGTGATACTGATAGCTCATTTGTGGATTGCTGGTACTGGGACTGAGATAGGACAGTTTATGTGTGGCTGTATATGGGATGACCTAGTTACGCAGTAATGGAGTCACACAACTGATTGACCATACGGGTTGATACTTAGAAATAATATAAAATATCATATTGACATAATGTGCCAGGGTGTGTGTCCTGTTGGTTCTTACCTTCAGTAGAGGTGTGCATGTGCATGTAGTTTCCGAGCTGCCAAGCACTACACGCTCAGCCTAGCATGTTTTGATTTCGCTAGCAATGCTTTGCTGCTATGCTTTGTAATGAAATGCGATTCCAAAGTAAAAAAAGAAAATGAAAATAATAATTCATGAACTAACGATAGCTTAAATGAACCAGAGATAACATAGATCTTTGTACTGTAGATTTATTTTGTCAGAAAATATTCAAGTTCAGTAAGAAAAGGATGAAAAAGTTGAGGAAAAATTGTAGACATGATCATGTTTTTGCTGCTTTGTTGACTGGTTTTGTTGTTAGACATTTAAATTTTTCCGTTGGTGAAGTCAAATCCAATGATAGCAAACTTGTTAGAGTTCAGTCTTCTGAATCTATCATGTCATGTGTGAAGCAAGGTGATGGGTGAAAGTGCTGATAAGTCTGGCATGTCGCATCACATATGAGTGTTACTCTTAAATTTAGAATGCTGCTCTCTAGAAATCCAAAATGCTACATTGCGCTTTTTTTGAGACCTTGGGAGCTCAGTTACCGGTTGTATATTTTTCACTGTGTGTGTGTGTGTGTGTGTGTGTGTGTGTGTGTGTGTGTGTGTGTGTGTGTGTGTGTGTGTGTGTGTGTGTGTTTTCATGTGTGCCTAATAACTCAAATTTCATAGAACTTTGAGTATTTATGATGCCATTGACTGAGAGTTGCAAGATCGGGTTTGCAGATTTAAAGAAAAAATGCTGTGCTACATGAGGATTCTCCAAGAGATATGCGCACACGCACACACACACACACACACACACACACACACACACACACACACACACACAACACACAACACACCACCACCCACCACCACCACCACCAGATGAGAGCACAAAACCATGGGAGAGAGATGAGAAAATTAAAGTTAAAGGAGGCTCCTGTGCAATTTTAGACACTGTTTGTCCAGGTCAGTCACATTTGCTGTGGGGTCTGCTGCCATGGAAGTGGACTGTATGCAGATGTTCCAGCAGGTCCTCCACTTCAAGGACAGACTGGCCCAGCTGTTTGCTGACATGGGTGTGTACTGTAATGTCATCAGGAGGCCTCAAGCTGGTTTTGGAATGAGACTGTCTACAGATAGACTGAAAATGGTCAAATGCTTAGTCTACAAGACTAAACTAATTCACAGATAGACTAAAATGGTCAAATGCTTAGTCTACAAGACTTGACTAATTCACAGATAGACTAAAATGGTCAAATGTTTAGTCTACAAGACTAAACTAAATCACACTAATCACAGTCATTTAGCTGTTTTTTTGTGTGTATATTTGTGACTGCTTTATACAATTTGTATGCTTACAGACTTTGTCTTGTTTGTGTAACTGTTTTAAATAACCAAACCTTTCATTACCACAGTATAATGAGTAATGTCTTAAAAAAATAAAAAAAAAGACCTGTTAAAACTGGTTCTTTAAAGTCAAGAGTGGATGTTTGTTTTTGGGATGGAAGTAAAGTACAGTCAAACATATTCCAGAAAAAAGCACAAGCCTTTAACCCGTTGAGTGCCTTTAAGCCGTCAGCTGACGCCGTAGTAAAAATGTACTTCCAGTGCCTATGGGCCGTCCACTGACGTCATGCATTTTTCTTGAATTTTGATTTGTTACTATTCCTATCAAAGGACTGAAATAGAGTGTGCGTAGTAAGCCTTATATGTCTACAGTATTAAAATGATATGCAAATGACCACACGTGAGGGGAAAAAAAAACCATTTTTCCTCATCACTGACTGGATGACCAGCCAGCGCCATGTCTCGCTTGCAAAGATGGCGGCGCAACCTTCGACGAGCGTAGCGACCAAATCAACGTACTTACACAGCTGAGCGGGCTCTGCTAATCATTTTTGATAAAGATAATAATCTTTTATTCAGCGACTCACTCGAGCATGAAGGTGAGATGATGATGTGAGTGATGGAATTGCCGGCCATATTCGTCAGTTATTGAGTCGTGCTGTGCGATCTCAAGAGTGTGTTCAGCTGACTGGTTACCAATGTCGAACGAGCTAGCCTAGTGTGTACTCTGCACTGCGTGCGAGTGGCCAGCGACGTGTTAGTCAGCGCGAGAGGGGAGCGCGGCCTGCTCGCGGCGTGACACACAGGCAGCAGGAAAGGTAGGGGAATAGGAGGAGTGAAAGAGAGGGTTGAAGTCCAGCAAGGAGGCGTGGTGGGGGGGGGGAGGGGGGCGTGGTCGTGAACTGACCTGTCTGCATGAGGTGTGAGCGTCTGGGATAGACTTCTAGACTGTTTACTTTCATTTACAGGTGTAGTGTGACAATACAAACTTTATTTACAAACTTTTTTGCTTTGTGTTCTTTTTTGGATGTGGAGCTGTAGTGGTAAATACATATGTTTTTGATTGTGCAAAAAAATCTATCCAAATCTAAATGCCTAAATATTTTTTTATGATCAAAATTAAAACAAAAGAAGCCCAGATTCAAAATCTCCATTCAATTTCCTTGAAAAATCATATATATTTCATTTTTATATCTTTTGTAGTTTCTGAGCTAGAATTTTTTGTTAATTATTATCCCCAAATCATTAGATTTCCCTGGCACTGGGCCAGCCTTTGTTATGTAATATTTTCAAGCAGTGAACGGGTTAAACAAGGATGGAGTCTTTATAGTATTGTGAGCAATTGCTTCACTGGGAATGAAGTCTAAATACTGAACTGGAGTTTTAGATTTGGTTTAGCAAGGTTTCGGTTCATGTGGTCTGATCTCCGTAAACCTTATATCATTTTCAGTTATGATGTCACTGAAAAGTGCCTGCATATGTACACATAGTTCACCACTTCAGGTGCTACTAGTACTACTGTATCCACTACTGTCTTTCTGTTTTGCTGTTGTATTAGTACTGCTACTGTTACCACTACAACAAATTTCATCGAACTTCAAGTATTTGTGATGCCCATTAGAGTTACAAGATCCAAGTTTGCAGAACTTGGTGCAATTTAGAAATTGAAAAATGTTCCCCCCATTCAAAAAACGATAATCAGTCGGACGCTCTGAAACGCCATTCTATGTATGGGGACTCTTGTATCAATGTACAACTTGCTGCTGTCAGGATCCGAAACTGAGTGCGTTGATATAATTCTGCTGTCTTAATCATCAGGGGCTGAAGGCACTTGAAAAAATGTGTACGGTGCAGCATTATAACAGCCTGCCTTTTTTTGTTTCATATGAAGTATGTGCATCATGGCAACGCTTAAGACATGGTAACCTTTGTTTCAGATGTCTGAAAAGTAAAAAAAAAAATTCAGACCTGCAGTATCATCTACATAACTTTATGCTTTCCACAATAATGCACCACAGCTGTGTCTGTAGGTCTAACTCTTAAGTGTGTAATGTTTCTATCTGTAGGTCTCTTGGGAGAGAGCACCCGGCTGAATGACTTCAAAACAGTTTCCATGGAAACTCAAACAGATGGACAACCACCAGTGCAGCAGCAGATGTCATCTGATGCTGTTCTAGGTAAGAGCAGTTCTTGTCAGCCATACTGACTGTCAATGTAATAATGATGGTGACGTTGGTGGTGATGTTGTGGAATGCTTGTTAAGCACAATATAAAATGTCAAGATTTAACCCTTGAGCGCCAGCGTCTGTGTAAATGAGTGCATTCCCCCTGCCAAGGGTTTTTGGGCGTTTTTGCATAAATTAATTAACAAAAAATTCATAGATCCTCATCCAGCTAAGAAAACCTCATAAAACTGTACATATTAGGAATCTGCGTTATTCCTCTATGTGTTGACATCAAAATCAAACAGAAATCTTTATCTGGGTATGAGCACCATGCTGTTATATAAACAAATGTGGAAAAAAAGGATAAAATTTGTTAGAAAAATATTAGTAAAATATAAATACGCAGCTGGAAGTTTTCGCTAGTTGGAACTTTTATTCCACTAAATGGCAGTGTTGCTGTGCTATAAAAATTTGGAAGTGAAAAATTCGCTTGAAACCTAGCTGTCCTAGTTAGAGTTGCAGCTGCTGATTGTCTGCCACGCCCCCTTGACACACCGCCTCTCCCTCTCCCTCTGCCGTGAACCCCCCTCCTCACTTCAGTCCGTCTTCTCTTTCACCCCACACAGACTGAAAGAAAACCGTCTTCTTCATGTGTCAGTTTCAAGCTGCTGAGAAGCACACATGCTGGCTGGCTCACTCAGCATACCGACGTTTGTGTCAGCTGGGGTAACTTGACCCATCAAGGATACATGCACCAAATCATTGTCACTTTCCCATGTGTCAAGCGGATCGACTGACTCAAGATTTGAATCGCCCTCTTCTAGAATAATATTTGCTGTTTCGAGAGCAGAAAAGGTTTTTGGAGTCAATTGTAGGACACTAAGTCAGGGTGTTGGGTTATCTGCTACTGTTGTTGAGTGAAAACTACTCAGAGCCTGTGGGGTCTTCACTTTCAATAGACTAGCCCCACAGTATGTGGACGGGATCCTAAACCTTCGTCATACACCAAATAAGTTAGTGAAATTGCTAGGTTTTCCAGCTAAAAATAGCAAAAGATCAACGACCAAAATTTCGGTCGCTGGCACTGAAGCAGAAGTATTTTATCGACCAAAATATCGGTCGCTGGCACTCAACAGGTTGAGTGTGTTAGTTTGTATGCTATCTTTAAGAGTAAGTTTTTTTTTTGTACTGTTCTATCTGCTGTGCCACAGGCATTGCACCCACGCCTCTCATTCCAACCCCACTCCACAGCCCGGCCTGGCCTACCACATACTCAGCAGAGGCAATCTACAGAACGCAGACAGTGTCAAGCTGTCATGAGTCAACCCACCAGAGGAGACACTGCACTGCTGCTAATTCACTTCAATTCAACATGCTTAGGACACCACCTACCAACTGACGAAATAATTGCATAGTCATGGAGCTGGTATGAGTGAGCTCTCTGGAGGGCACAACCAGGTTGGTCCAGTGACTGTCCCTATGAATTTGCTGATACAGGTGACTCTGGCAGAATAAAACCAGGACTATTGACATGGAAAAGCAAGAGACTGAAGTGGCCATGAGAGCAGGGCATGAAGGACCACAGATTTTGAGCCTTTTTTTTAAAAAATGCTGATCAATGGGATGATGAAGATGATGTTACGGATTTCCATTCTATGCTTACTTTCTTAACATATCCTGGCATCAGTCGGTCCCAAGAGATACAGATATCTTTAGTATTGGTAAGGAAATTTGAGCAAAACTGTCAGAGGCATGTCCATTAAGTGGATGAAACTTGACTGTGTGGTCCCTGTCTTCCCAGTTGAGCCTGTAGCAAACTTAATTCTGGGTAGGAGCTGGTCCGGGTAGAAAAATACCGCAATGAAATGGTTCTGATGGGAATTGAACCCAGGATCTTCCAGCCGTGAGTCGGCACTGCCAACCACTTGGTCATGGCAGCTTATCTTTTAAAGTGAGCTTAAGTGAATGAAAACTAGTGAAGCAAAGGGCAGTAAGAATAGTGTACACTAACCTTGGCAAATGAACATCATGAAGAGTGAAGTTACTGACTTGGGCCCACATGCTGTGGTCAAATACTGCTGAGTGAAAGTTGAGGTTTATCACAGAAGACGCTGCCAGTGACAGTTTTTCATCTGCATTATATGAGACATTTTGTCTGTAGCACATCTGTTTCTGCCAAACATTTCATTCTGGCTGGTCTTTAGCTCTCAACAGTTTTTGTAGGTTTTTTTTTTTTTTTTTTTTTTTGCTTTTTTGAGCGTTAACTATGAAATGCTTAAATTTTTCAAATAGTTTTTTTTTTTTTTTTAAATGCATTTGTGTAGGTTTGGTTTAGTTAATTATTCCATTAAATAAATGTTGTCAGATGTGATAATTTCCATACACAAAAAAACCCTTATATCACTAGTGATTGAATATCAAGAGAAAGAACTGTAGGGATTAAATGCCTTACCCAGTTGTATTGCCACTGTCCCAGAACCAGCAGTTCACAGGGAGCAATCAGTATCAGGTCACCATGAGGCCAGCCCCCAGAAAAGAGACTGCACTATAGTAGAGTCACTTTGATGGTGCTTTAAGGTGCCTGTTCTGATCAAAGGTATAATCCTGTTAATGACTATAGTTTAGTTTTGGTGTTAACGGGAGTGACCACCCCTTTCGGAGCATGCCACCACATTCATTCAATGACAGTCCCTATGAACTTGCAGACAGCAAACATCTTGTTGTGGTGGCTTGAGGAATCTTATGTCTTTTTTCACCCTGCTTCTTAGTTTTTGTGCTTTCTGTTCTGAACTTTTTAATTCTGAACTTTTTTTAATGTAACATGTACTTAACTATCAAAGTGATTTCTTTAATAGAATGGTATACCTTTTAATAAAAGAGAGAAAGAAATTGTGCAAGTCCAAATTGCATTCAAATTTTGTAATGGGTAGAAAAGTAGTAGATATACTTGTTTCGCATGTGTCTGTGTGTTGATGATGTACATTACTGACCTTTAAGATAACTCACTGGTGTCTGAAAAACTACTAGATTTGGTCCATGACATCAATGCCATCTCCCCAGTTCATGCTCATCTTTCATACTGCTGCCAAAGCTTGAAGCCAGTACCAACACACCTGTGCAGTCAGCTCTGCTTTCTGAACCATTTTTATCAGTTTACTGCACTGAGGTTGATACATTGTTCAAAATTGTTTTAACCCCTGGCACCCTTCTGAGTCTCTCCTGCCTTGCCAGTTTGGCCAGATCTGTTTGAATGGAAGGGATATATCAATTAAACTCTTTTGACTTAAGAATTGTTTTGCCAAGAACCAAGAAGGAAAAAAAAAGCACATGGTTATTGCCAAGACATTGATTCCATACAAAGACATTACAGTTTCATGTATTATGATGTGCTTTTGGATTTCTGACACTTTCATAAAGAAAACCATTATTTGTTATTACATGACCAGCCGCCGTCGTGAAGTGGTTAGCATTGCAGATCCCCAGCTGGGAGGTTGTGGGTTCAATTCCCATCAGAGTCACGTGGGTTTTTTCTGCCACGACTGGCTCCTACCCAGAGTTGAGTTTGCTGTGTGGACTCAGTTGGGAACACTGGGACCACGCAGTTGAGTTTCATCCACTTAATGGATGCGCGTTTCAGAGAGTGTTGCTCAAAATTTCCTGACTAACTGCAGGTGCCTGTATCTCTTGGGCCTGGTTGACGCCGAGATATATTATGAAAGGAAGCATAGAGTACAGCCCTGTCATGTAGTCTCAGACCGAAATGGAAATCCGTAGCATCATCATCTAATCATCCTCATTCTCATCAATCAGCATAAAAAAAAATGTCTCAAGTTCTGTGGCCCTTCATGCCCTGCTCTCATGGTGACCTCAGTTTTGATGTCCTCTCCACATCTGTGGCCTTGGTTTGGTTCCATCAGGGTCACCAGTATCAGTGAGTCCATGGGGGCTGTCGTTGGAAGGATGTGGTGGCACCCTCAGGAGGGAGAGCTCACTCATGCTGGCTCCACGACTAAGCAATTATTGTCGTCAGTAGGGGGCTTAGTAGGTGGTGTCCTGCGTATGTTAGATCAGGACAGGCGCCACTGAACACCACCAAAGTGAATCGGCAGCAGTGCAGTGTCTCCTCCGGTGGTTTGCCTCTTGACAACTTGACATTGACTGCTCCCTGTGGATTGCTGGGTGGGGGTGGGGGCCGACCGGGCTGGGGCTGTGGACAGGGTGTTGGAATGAGTGGTGTAAGTGCACTGCAGAGGTTGGAACAAAAAAAAAAGAAAAAAAAAAAACATTATTACATGAACAGACTAGATACTTCATTTCAACTCTAATATCCAGAAAACTGTTTTACCCAGATAAGAACTCCACATTGTTATGATCAAAATTGCTTGCCAACACATTGAAATCCTCTATCATATTATGTATCTTTGTACTCGGACATTATTTTACTTATTTGTAAAATCCATGTTTGAATGTAGGTGGTAGACTTGATTTAAAACTTGAGCTTATTATAAACCAAGTTTTTTTTATTTTTAGTTTTGTTAAATTTGAAAACCGCAGTTTGCAGTTTTGTAGTACTACTAGTTCAAGTACATCAGGTGTGTCACCTGTACATTCCTCTGGCACAGGTTCAAAATGCTATTTCATGGCACCTGGGGATTGCTTGGGTACAGCAGTGAATGAGTTAACTGAACAGACAGTTCTCTAGCACTGCCACTCATTGTCGCTCTTGATGCCTGCTGAACAAAATTTCAAACTTTTGCAATCCATTTTGATCCACTTTTGAAGTGGCCTCCGTTTTAGATGGAGCTATCTGCTCAAAAGTCTTCGTCTTAATGTACAGGCTCATCAGTAAACGGTATGGAATGAATTATAGTGTCACCTTCAATCGACACATAGGGACAAATTGGTAGTAAGTGGGTAATGGCAGAATAGGGCAGAACAGTTATTAAAAGGTTTAAGTTCTTTCTTTTTGTTATGTGTTCCCTTTAACTGTCTTTATTCCTTTGCAGTGTTGCAGTTAATCATGGAGCTGGTCCATGCAGCCCTTGACTCCAAGGTGTGTGAATTGTTTGTTTGTTTACATACACTACTCATGATATCCTGGTGGTCCTCAGTTTCTTCTGCAACACATTAGAGTGGAATGGGTTCACACGAGATAGGAAAATGGGTATTAAGTGGTAACATGATCTTTGTCAAGTGACAGTGTGTGGATATATCATGTTTTCTTATCGTCATAAAGGTGATCATGACTCAACATTTCTTTGATATGCTTAGCTTACAGTGTGGGTGTTTAATTATGTTGAAGATGCATGAATTGTGTGATAAAGAGTTGAACATACATATGCTTGTTTTATTCTTCAGTTAATGTCTTTTCACATAAAGTGACATGAAACACAAAACGAGATGGAAAGTTGTGTGTGGTAGGGTGTATGTGTGTGTGAGTTCCTTTTTCTTTAATGTGGATAACATAGTTTTACTATAATTACATGCAGATTCATTAAGTAGAATTGCTGCAATTCTGAGTTATAGATTTACTGTTATCATGTTTAAATGCATTCACTAATATTTTCGACTTCATTATTTTACTACAACCATGTGCAAATGCATTCAGTAATGTTATATTGACTTTGGCAACCTTGTTCTGCCTCAGTCATGTGCAAACACATTCGGTAATATTTTCAACTTTAACCTCATAGTTTCAGTTTCAGTTTCATCAAGGAGGTGTCACTGCGTGCGGACTAGTCCATATATGCTACACCACACCCGCTAAGTTTTGAGACCACACTACGCATGATTTGAAGCTGATGGATAAATGAATTAACAACTAAAATGAGAGAATTGAAGAAGATGGCCTCGTGGCTACGACTCAGCAGATGTCTGGGCAATAGCCCAGCGCGCTGGTCAGACCTTGAGTGCCTATGTAAGATTTTTTTTTTTTTTTTTTGTATGTGTGTGTAGTGAGTGTACATATGTGTGTGTATGGATATGTGGGCACGGGCCCATGTGTGTGCGTGGGCACATGTGTGTGTGTGTGTATGTATGTGTGTGTGTGCGCATGTGTGTGTGCGTGTTTTGTGTATGTGTGCGCACGTGTGTGTATGTGTGTGTGTGTGTGTGATGTGTGTGTGTGCACGTGTGTGTGTGGGTGTGGGTGTGTGGGTGTGTGCATGCATATATGTGCGCGTGTGTGTGCATGTGCAGAAGTGCGTGTGCATGTGTCTGTGTGTGTAGTTTGTGGGTTTGTGTGAGCACACACACATATCTGCATATATATGTGTACATATCTCTGTATAAATGTGTGTGTCTTTGTATGCATGTTCGTGTGTGTATGCATTTGTGCATTCATGTGTATGTGTGCACTCATGTGCTTGTGGACATGCACATGCACACGTGTATATATGCGTGAGTAGGAGCAAGCAACATAAGCGCATATGTTTTTGTGTGTGTGTATGCGTGTGTATGTATGCATGTGCGCGTGTGTGCGTGCGTGCATGTGTTTGTGCATGTGCGTGCATGCGCGTGTGTGTGAACGTTCAAAAGATGACACAGAATGAAGAACAAGAGCAAGACCATCAAATATAACATGTACGTGCACCCACACAGGCGTTCACACACACACACATAAACATAACAATAAGAGAAACAACTCCTTCCCCCACACACCCCATGCACACACACACACACACACACACACACACACACACACACACACACACACACACACACACACACACACTGACTGACTCACTCTCGCATACACGCTCACACACACCAACGCTTGCACACTCATGCCTGTGGACTCTCTAATTAATACTCTCCAGATGGTCACGGCAGAGCAACATTGCTTCCCTGCATGCGCATGCACCGCACGTGCTTACAACCATTGCAGACGTGCAAGTTTCTCACTTTCTTATTTTATTTTACATCTCCTAATATAAACTAAACAAGCAACTGTTATATATCAACAGAAAGGGTAAAGCGCAAACTTTGTAATGAGCATTGAATTAAATACATTTTGGGTAAAATAGCAACGCTAGTGTTACAGAAACAACATAAGTAAAACATAGGAGAAACACAATCTTGTTTATGTTTGTTTGGTTAGTATGACAACAGCAAATAGTAAGAAAAGGAGCATAAAACTTCACTCTTACTTTAAACAGATGCAGAGCTAGAGAAACCCTGAGGTATTCAATATGTGTAATCCAAGTATTTTTTTTTTTTTTTTTTAAGGAAATTAAATCATTGCACACAGTACACACTTTTTACTATTTCGGCTTCAGATGATAAGACGTATAAAACTATTAAATACACAGAGCAAACAAATCAAGCTTAGATTCTTTTCGATAAACTTATACACCTTTACCTCCCTCATTTCTGAACTACTTTGCTGAACCAGTTCTAAATTCACATCATTCTCTTTCTGCGCGATATATTGGTGAAGCAGGAAATTCCACACATGCCTGCCCAGTGCCAGAAGGGTCTCTTTGTTCGGACTACTCTGGTGTGTCACAAAGGTCATTGCTAGTGCATGTAAACTTACCCTTCCAGTGGCTAGAACCCTGTTCTAAGTGTTTATGGTGCTGCATCCCCTAGACGGTAGAGACGAGAGAACATGGGAATTTTTTTTATAGTTGTGCCGTCACGGAGGCATGTCATGTCGGGGCAGTACAGCAGTGCTGCCGTCACCAGGGGACAGCGTGTCATGGACCGAGTTGCTGTCACTATCGCACGGCGCGTTGCGAAAAGGTTAACATGCTGGCATCACCCCACTAATGAACACATACACACACACACACACACACACACACACACACACACACACACACACACTCTCTCTCTCTCTCACACACACACTCGCACACCAACACTTCCATACTCATGTCCATGGATTCTCTAATTAACACGCTGGCATCACCCCACTGATGAACACATGCCAGCACACACACATCTACAATATGTGCTGGGGACCCTGAGAGATTCAAAGTCTTATCTCAGCTGACATGTGTTTCATCTTTTGTGTCTGATATTGGAAAGGCCCAGTATGAGTTTGCCCCGATCCTAGGAGTCTTTGCAGTGATGGCCTTTAGATAATTCCAATGTTTGTTTGGTTGGTGATATTTCTTGCTCTTCCCTTAAGTCTGGATGTGCGGCCACTTCCTCTCTTCAAGTTCAGATCTGAAAGATGGTCTATGGTATAGTGGCTTTGCTCTTGTTTGCTTAACTGAAGCCTCAGAATTTTTATCACATCAGATCGGCCAAGCTGTAATCCAGTTCTTATTGTTGCCTTGCCAGCCAGTGTGTCTGCTGTGTCATTTTCTTTAACTCCAGCATGTCTAGGGCGGTACATCCATATGAGTCTCTCCAATGGAAGGCTATGCATTAGTTCATTCCAATCACGGGCTTCCCATTCCACTTTTCACTTTCTGATGTAGGTTCATGGAGTCAGTCAGTATCATGGCTTGTTGAGAGTTTGAAACTGGCTTGTGGATGAAAGCCAGTGGAGTGCTTGTGTCACTGCTACCTCCATTGTTAGACTTGAAGTTGTTAAAACTGTGCCCACCATTGTCTCTTCCTGGATATTTCAGCCATTTTGTTTCACTGTGTATCCCCAGCCTGACTTACCTTTGGTGACAGAACCATTAACGTATATTACAAGATCATCTTTTGTGCAAAGGTCTTCTACCAGCATCTGAATTTCTGCGTTGGTTTTTTCCTTCTGGCCATTCGCGACAATGTCTTCCAAGTTCTGGAGCGATGGCAATTTGGTAGAGGTGTTTCAAGTGGTCTGGATATTTCTCCCATAGCGTTAACAAAATCATGTGTGAACAAAACAGTAGTTTTACTGCAACCACATGCAGATACATTCAATGAAATTGTATGACTACATAGTTTTGCCACAGTCACATGCAAACACAATAAAATAAAATCAACTTTGACTTTATAGTTTTACTGCAATGACTTTATAGTTTTACTGCAATCATTTTCAGATGTTTCTACTAATATTGTATCAACTTTGAATTCATAGTTTTTACACAACTGTGCAAATGCCTTCAATGATCTGTTCAGTCCTGTTGCAACACTAAACATCTTTCACACGTCCAGCAGCTTCATCCACATCACCTTGTTTCTGCCAGTGCACCGGCCTGTCATCCAGCAACTGAAATACTGGCAAAATAGTCAGAAGTTTGTGTTGACATTGTAGCACTTCTACATATTTTTACATTGGCCACATGTTTGGGTGAGTTTGGAAAGCATGAAATGGTTTGCTTTTGTAGAGATCCTTTTCATAAGCTTTGATGTTATAGGCTGGGTGTGCACAGTCATGCCTGTTAACCAGTTCCCTGCCTGGGACGAGTAACACTCGTCCTGAAAACCGAAAATCAGTACACCCAGGACGAGTGTGTCTTGCCGTAACTTGATCTCGGAAAGCAGAAAAATCTACTTGGGAGGCGACCATGTAAAATGTTCTCACCTCTTCTACTGATGTCAAGGAACGGCCCCTTTCCCTTCATGCGAGCAGTTAGCTGACCATATGTTACGCAAATTGCCGGTTGAGAGGTTACAGCTGATAAGCATATTCAAGATGGCAGCTCGACCAAGCACTTCATTGATGCGCCCCGTTTTCAAGCGTTACACTGCGCTTGATGTTTAAGATGACATTATAAATAATATAGTGGTGGAGAAGACCTTTGAGGATCGGATCCTGATACTAGCGATGAGGAGGTGACAGAGGGGAATCACCACCATTCACTTCTATCGGAGAAACATGCTAGTGATGTCGTAGCTTCATTGTTAGTTGCACATGACAGCAGTGAATAAAAGGCCGTTAGCGAGGGTGACAAAACGGAAATAGCCGGAGAGGGTCGTGGAACTAGTAGGGGCTCAGGATGACGGCGAGGGTCCCGTGGAAACGGCCGGGGGGCGTGGCATGGGGCGTGGTCAGTCACAGCCTGGTGGTGGTGTTTTCACTGGGAATCCAGGTCTGAAAGTCAACTGTGCCCATTTTCGGCTGTACAGAGCTCCAGTCTTCAGTTCCTTCATGACCAGAAATCGGATTCAGGCAAGTAGCTCTATTTTTTTTTTTTTTTTTTTTTTTTTTTTTGTTTGTTACCACTTGGTTCTTAACTCCTCCACTATTTATTTTCTGTATTTCTCTTCTTTGCCATATTTCCTACTGAAATCACATAATTATGGCAAATAATGACTGTATGGATAGGTGGGACTGTGTGTGTGTGTGTGTGTGTGTGTGTGTGTGTGTGTGTAAGCATTGTTTATTTATGTATGCAAGTTTTCCATATAAGTTTGTTCATTTTGTAAAACACAGAAGCATTCTTCCACAGCAGTTTTTTTTTTTTTTCGTGCCATTGTGGTGTTTTTACATTCATGTGTGTGTGATACTGTTAGTGTGAGTTTTAGCATATGCATATGTGTGTGTGTGTGTGTGTGTGTGTGTGTGTGTGTGTGTGTGTAAATTATGTGTGTAAATTGTGTGTGTGTGTGTGTAGGCTGTTTGTGTGTATGCATGTGGTGTGTGTGTGTGTGTGTGTGTGTGTGTGTGTGTGTGCCCAGTTGTGGGTCTGCTTACTGTGTGTGGTGTGTGTGTATGTGTGTGTGTGTGTGTATGTGAATTGTGTGTGTGGGTAAATTGTGTGTGTGTGTGTGTGTGTGTGTGTGTGTGTGTGCCCCATTGTGGGTCTGCTTACTGTGTGTGCATGTGTGTGTGTGTGTGTGTGTGTGTGTGTGTGTGTGTGTGTGTGTGTGTGGGTCTGCTTATTTATCTTGAAACTTTTATTCTGTACTAGCAGGGGCACCCGGCATTGCCCGGGATATGAACATTCTTTGCGATACTCACGTGACGGCAAACATGTATTAATTGTTTTGATTTACAATCAGTCCCCCCCCCCCACACACACACACATCTTCCCACCCCCCTTCCCCCCCCACAAATACACATTCTCTCTCTGTCTCTCTGTCTCTGTGTCTCTCTGTCTCTGTCTTTCTCTCACTCTCCCTCTCTCTCTCTCTCTCTTATATATTCTATTGTTTTCCGTCAGACTCTGGCCCCTTTCTTCTGGATCTTCTCTACCATGTTTAGATGCTTCTCTCGCTCAATTTTCCGCCTGCACTCCGTTCCCATTCCCATTCTTCTTCTTGCCCTTAATTTTGTAGGAATACACTTTGTGGAGAAGTAGTTTATTTAGGTTTTGCTTGAGTTAATCAACGGGTCTGTGTCTAATGTATATATGGTGTATCAGGCTTTGCACTGTACATTCATTTTTCTGGCCCCTCTCATTCCTCCCTTTTCATCCCCGTACCCTGTCCCATCCATGTTGCAAAATGGACATACGCGTACTGGACATACGCATACCAAAATTTTATCAGTAATGGTGTAAATGTAGAAAATTACGGTTTTTAACAGTCAATGTTAAGTTTTGGTTTGTAAAATTTGCATAACATTGTTCAGCGCTTAAAACTGTACATGCACACGGAATTTCATCAAGAACAGTGTAAATACAGAAATTCAGAAAATAACGATTTTTAACGGTCAGTGTTATCTTTCAGATCTTGAAAATTGTATATCATTGTTTAGCATTTAAAATTGCACATTTACATCGAATTTCCTCAAGAATACTCTAAATTTATACAATAACATTTTTTTACGGTCAATTTTAGATTTCGGTTCGTAAAAGTTGTATATCATTTTTGGCATTTAAAACTGTACATGTATACCGAATTTCATCAAGAACAGCCAAAATTTTGAAAATAACGGCTTTTAATGGTCAAATTTAATGGTCATAATGACTATCTAATGACCCTATGTTACCCACTAGATGTTCCTGTAGGCTTATGTCAAGTTTGGTGGCGATCCGAAGACTCTTGTGGCCGCCAACCTCACAAGATCGGGTTTTAAACAGTTTTTATAAGGTTTGGTGTTTTCAACGGTTTTTTAACAGTTTTTAACTATTATAAAAAACGTTTTTTTAACTGCCAAACAACAGTTCTAATTTTCGAGTAGTAGCCCTGTACCTGTGCAGTGTCACAACAGCCATTTGAAGAACAGCAGAGGAAAAAGACATATTTGAAACCGTTATAACAGTTTTTTACGTTTTTTTTTTTTTTTTTTTTCAAAGATTAGCCCAAAACCATCCTCGGGTCACAACAGACGTACCTGCCCAATTTCAAGAAGATCGGGTTTTAAAGAGTTTTTATAGGGTTGGTGTGTTTTAACGATTTTAACTGCTATAAATAACGTTTTTTTACAATCAACCCCCCCCCCCCCCCCTCCACACACACACAAGTTGTATATCATTTTTTTTGCATTTAAAACTGCACATGTATACCGAATTTCATCAAGAACAGCCAAAATTTTGAAAATAACGGTTTTTAACAGTCAAATTTAATGGCTATAATGACTATCTAATGACCCTATGTTACCTGCTAGATGTTCCTGTAGGCTTATGTCAGTTTGGTGGCAATCCGATGACTGTCGTGACTGCCAGCCTCACAAGATCGGGTTTTAAACAGTTTTTATAGGGTTTGGCATTTTTAATGGTTTTTAATTGTTATAAATAACGTCTTTTAACTGCCAAACAACAGTTCTAATTTTCCAGAAGTAGTCCTGTACCTGTGCAATGTCACAACGGCTATTTGAAGAAAAGCAGAGGAAAGAAGATGTCTTTGAAACCGTTATAACAGTTTTTTATTATTTTTTTTTTTTTTTTTTTTTTTTTAGAGCTTAGCCCAAAACCATCCTCGGGTCACAACAGACGTACCTGCCAAGTTTCAAGAAGATCAGGTTTTAAAGACTTTTTATAGGGTTTGGTGTTTTTAACTGTTATAAATAACATTTTTTGACTGCCAAACAATGGTTCTAATTTTCAAGAAGTGGTCCTGTACCTGTGCAATGTCACAACAGCTATTTGAAGAAAAGCAGAGGGAAAAAGATGTCTTTGAAACCGTTAAAACAGTTTTTTTAACGGTTTTTTTTTTTTTAGAGATTAGCCCAAAACCATCCTCGGTTACAACCGACGTACCTGCCAAGTTTCATTACAATCGGTTGAGCGTTTTTGAGTCTATAGCGTACACACACACAGACAGAATTTGCCATTTATATATTAGATCTCAGATTCTTCTTCAGTTTCTGCATTTCAACGACAATGTCAGTCAAAGGTGATCCAGGGTACGACTGGCTCCACAAGATCTGACCCATTCTGGATCATCTGCATGAAAAGTTCCGGGTAGTTTATTTTTCCATTCTACAGTGGGGGTTTTTTTTTTTTTTTTTTTTTCTCACCTGTGCGTGTGTTCATGATTTTGTCAATGCTGTGACCAGACTGAGTGCCATCAGTGAAAGAAGACCAAGTGGAGTATAGAGTGAATCTCAATGTGTTTTTCTTTGAACCATGATTTGGACAGACATGAAAAAAAGAGAGCACGTCCCCTAAAATTATGAAGCAGGGAATGCAGACAACCTGAGGATTATGTCCAAGACTTCGTACAGCAAATGATTGATTCCTATATAGAACAGCGTGGCAGTAATGTAAGTACTTGTTCAGAATTTCTAGCACAGTTTCTTACAGTGTTTTGTGATAACAAATGTGTTTGTGGGTTTTTCTTTTTTCTTTTCAACAGACATTGTTTATTTTTCTTCAGACTTTTTTTTCCATGGTTGTCATTTTGAACATGATTATACCACTAAGTATTATACTGTAACAATTTGGACCACACTGTATACTTACAGTAATGCTTAGTACACACTAACAAAAGTTTTTGTCAGTGTTTTACAGGTTTTATGTGTTGTAACTTGTGTATGTGTTCAGAAACTGTTTGTTTTTTTTTTTTTTTTTTTTTTTTAAACCACCATTGGTACATCCCTGTCCATCCCCTAATGGCCAACAAAACTAGATTATATTATATAGCATCATAGCTTGGGGTATAAGGAAAGAGAAGCCATAAAATCTTAAGTTATATGTCAACAAATAGATAAGCAGTGACTGAAGTATTGAACCTACCCCAAATAGTAAAATTATGCCCCCGTCTCTAGTGGAATTGGAGTACCCCCAGTAACATACAGGTTGTTACACAGAGGGACATTTATTGACAACAATAGGAATCCCAGGTGTTTGTAATGTTGTTGAGCAAACACCAAAAGATATTACTGCTGTGTGTTTAGTGGGCTTTTATGTGCTAAAATTCTTCTAAAACTATCAAGTTGAAAAACAAAACAAAAACTTTTATCACATGTTACTAGTGTCATCCATCATTATTGCCGAAAAATCAAAATAGAATGATGTGAAATTGTAGACAAGGGTATAGGAAAGTAATTCACAAAACATCTAACAAATAACTCAATAAATGGATGAGTAATGTACATGTTAGTGAACATACCGTGAAAAGCATGATTATGCCCCTTTTTTACTAAAAATTAGTACCCCCAATTATGAGCTGATTATCATCAAGAACAACATTCCATGGGGTTTATATGACTGTCATGTGTTAGTGCTGATGTTGAATAATTAGTCACACCACTTTTTCAGTGTTTTGACTCATTTCATTTGGCTCAGTGTGTTAGTGTATACTCGAAAACTATTATATTTTTGGTAAAAATTTTATAATTATGTCAATTTCTGCTACACTAATTATCAACATAATCAAGTCATTTTGACAGGACATTATAGATCAATGCATAACAACAAAACCTGCAAAAAATCTGAAATATTTGTCAAGAAATAAGTGAGCAGTAACCATTTAACTGAACCACCCCAAAAGGCAAAATGTTACCTTGGCACACAGTTATTCAAATGTGCTATTAGACTATGGCAGTGAAGGGGTTAATGGAAGAATAAAAAATGTAGAACTTCACTCTTTGTGTTAAGCATTGGCTTGATTTTTCCTTCAGTCATATAATTCATTCACCTGATTCAGTTGGAGATTGATGTTGTAATTGGATGGAGAATGTTAGCCTTCGCTACATTACCACCGCCACCTCCCCTTCTCTTTGCATTTCTTGTGGTGATGTTCAGGGCTTTTCCAGAATTTAATGTATCATCAAGAACAACATTCCTTGTGGAAAATCTGTCCTATTAATTACCCTTTTTTTTCTGTCGCACTCTCTGCTTTTTTTTTCTTTTTTTTTTTTTTTTTTCAAATATATATTTAGTCCCCAGTGAAGACTCTTTAAGTATGCTGTAATGTTTTGTAGAGTGCTTTGAGGTTGAGGGATCCAGTGGTAGTAAAGGGAGAGAGGGAAAGAGTTTATTCACATGAACATAAAGTAGCAAAGTGGTTTGAAGTTATTGCAGACTGCTTATGTGTGTGTGTGTGTGTGTGTGTGTGTGTGTGTGTGTGTGTGTTTTCTTGCCTTTTTTTTTTCAACAATTGTGAAGGGTGGAAATAAGAGACTGCAGTGTTAGCTTACATTGGATAACATTGCAGTGTGTGTGTGTGTGTGTGTGTGTGTGTGTGTGTGTGTGTGTGTGTGTGATTAGAAAGAAAGAAAGATTAGAAGAGAGCAGAGGGAAGAGAAAGCTGTGCAGACAGAAGAGTCTCCTCCAGAATTGTCAGAAGTGCCGGGACTTGTAAGTACTTCCGTTTTTGTTCTTGTTGTTATTGTTGTACATGCATCTCAGAACTTTGCTTTGAGTTAAAACTTTTGGACATGATTTTCCAAATGGTTTATATACATATTTCAAATACCTTTTGGAGATTTTGTTTACCACAGTGAAATATAAATAATATAAGTAGGTAGCGGCAGCCAGCAGCAATCTGACCAAGCACCCAGCAGAATGTGAAAATTCTGCTCATGTTCTCAAATGTCTTGTTCAACAAAGCATGCACCTACAGACATTAAACTTAATGCAAAATAATGAGGAATGTTTATACTTTAAATCTGTTATATTTGTTTTTTATTGCTTGTGAGGAATGAATTAGGAAAGCACTGGTACAAAAATAACAAAGTTTCGTGTGCTGCGCACCCAGGCATACGTTCCATGCCAAGAAGAGTAAGTCAGCTCAGTCCCATCCGGCAATTTTCCTACGCAACCTACACATTCAAAAATAGTATTATTGAAAAGCTGAGGTTGTGCTCTTTACAATGATATGCTGCAAGGCGCGAATATTTATCAATCATTTGATGGTTTTTAAAGTTGAAAATTTTAAACCTGATTTGCACTGACTTTTGTTTTAAAAACACCCTCATATCTTGGACTCGTTCAAAAGCTCAATTTTTCTCTTTCCAATGGTATGCAAATGAGGCATGTATGAAATTGAGGAAATTTGCCTTCAGACTAAAAAGCGAGGTGCCCATTGGTCACTTGAGAAAGTCAAACTCGCACATGCATGTCACTGAGGCTGACAACAGGACGCTTAATATTGACACAATTCCAAATTTTCTAGGCGAGTTATTCCATAAAACTTATGATTATGCGTTTTGAGTTCCAATTCTTCATGTAAAAAACATACATAAGTAGTTCTATTCAGTTTAAAGTGTTTAATTTCGTCACCTATCGTATCATAGGATTCACGGTCAGCAGATTCAGCCATGACTGAGAGATCTCTTGAGATGCGTTCTATTTATCAAAATCTAGTTTTATAACCCCAAAATTGATACCTAGATTGATTTTGTAACAGAACACAATTTACAGATTTTAAGTTTTGCAAATATAGTACACAATTTTGTATTTTAAGATATTTTCTTGGTGAACAAAATTACACCAAGAGAAGCCCCTCTTAATGTCTGTTATCAGAAGGTTGTCTGCTTGGAGACAGAGTTCATTACAATGCCGATTTTTTTTTTACATATAACGTACGTATAAAAGAAATAAAATGTAAAAACAGAACATAGTAAAAGCATATCTGAAATTTTTGTTTTTCAAAGGAATTGATGGAAATTTGTTTTCACCACATTGAAGATCATCTAGTTTTAGATATGCATTTTACTGTCTTACCTTTCAACTATGTAAAATGCCAATGAACAGTTTTGCTTGGTCTTTATTGAATTACTTGAAATTATGCTTGCCACTCCATTCACATACACAGAATGACACACACACATACAAACACACACACACAGGCACACACACACACACACACACACACACACACACACACACACACACACACACACATACACACACTCACACACACACACGCATACACACACACACACACACACACACACACACACACACACACACACACACACACACACACACATGCAGCAGATTGAGTTTTAATGTTCAGCGTTTTTATGCACAAGATATAAATAGGAGCCAAAAGGAGAAGAAGAAGAAAGAAAGAAAGCAAGAAAAAGAAAAAAAAAAAAGAAGCTTTAAGCTTTCAGAGAGAGTGTGTGTGTGTGTGTGTGTGTGTGTGTGTGTGTGTGTACAAGAGTTCATGAGGAGCTGTGAAGAAGTTGTCAAGTGTGTGTGTGTGTGTGTGTGTGAACAAACAAGTTTTCATACAGATCCACTGTGTAGGAGGAGTGCACTCACTTGTTCATGAATTCTGCATGATAACTATTCATGTTTGTTATTTCAGAAGATGGTATATTCGCTGATAAATGTGAAGTCTTCATGATAGCAAACTGCAGTTAGGAAAATCATAACCTTGAAACATTCAAAAGAAGGGATGTGTGATTGTGTACATAATTTGGACATTACTCTTTATGTTACAACATAGGCAGAATTGGTCTAGTGGTTAGTGAGTTATTGACAACACATTGAAATGTTCAGTAACTCCAACCCCCATCCTACCCAAAAACAAACAGAGAGAGAGAGAGAGAGAGACAAGACAAGACAGAGAGAGAGCGGGATATATATATATCATCACATTCGTTTGATGCTTTGCATATTTTGAAAAATTGATAAGAATTGCACCATCTTACATGTACCCAAATCTCATTTGAATCTATCAAATGGTTTAAAAGATATTGTTTTTTTTTACTGATCTTGTTTAGGTAATTCACGCTGTCTGCATCTGTAAACTGGCTTTTACTGAAATTTGAAAACTATCTTTGGATCAATGAATAAAAATATTAAAATGGGATACCAAGCATTCTGTGTCAAAACTTAGTTTGGACTGTTCTCGCACTGTTGTAGTTGGTGAGTTATGGGCAACGCTTTGCGTCAAGCGCATAATATAAACATGTTGCACATTGAAATGTTTGGTAAAAAAATATGCATAAAATTATCACATTCCATAATTTGGACTGCATACTTACATTTAACAAGAAGCATTGCTGTATCTTCCATGTGCCAAAATTTCATTCAAATCTGTCAAACAGTTCAAAAGCAATGATGTTTCTTCTAACTTTGTTGGTGCATATGATGCTGATCATGTCCGCATCTGACAGATTTGCATTTATCTCAAGTTTGAAGGCTGGTTTTACCATGAAAATAAATTCAGATCAATGAGAAAAAAATTAGTGTGCAAAATTACATACATAGGATAGTAAAATGGCAGATACTGATACTCTTCAGTGGTATTGTTCTGAAATTGTAGTGCCCTCAGTATGGCTCTCAGTCCAGTTTCAGCCATTGTCAAATCGTGATTTTTTCAAACTTTAGCTTGAAATTTGGAACTAATCTTGTCCATGTGTTGGATATGCTTCTCTATTAAGACTAGGTTTGTCAGTGAGAGCAAAATATATGGTTCTGGAGTGGCTAAAAAATGGGCCATATTCCACTTTCAGGATCATTTTCGCCACCCATATCTTTAAATGGTCATAACTCGGACCAAATAAAGATATTCACATACTTTTTCGTGTGAAATGTTTTCTATTTAAGTTGTATATGAATATAAGGAAAAAGTAAGTTATATCTCACTTTAAAGATTTTAGCTGCAGCTATCTAATAAAAGAGAATGTGATGGAAAATGTATAGCACATTCATTATAGTTTTAGAAGTCAGATCTAATGAACTGATCTAAACCTTAACCAAAATAAAAAAAAAAAAAAAAGGAAACAAACAAAACAAAAGAAAAGAGAAAAAAAGAGAATAGTGTTCATAATGACTCTGAACTTATGATTCTGACATACACTGCATTTTAAATATGATTCAAACTTTATGAGTGGAAACATTGCACTGGAAGTCCTTATTTACACACACATGGACTGAGAAGCTGCTGTAAAGTGACAAATTTTGCCTTGTCCAGGACGGTGGCTGTTGGTTCAACTGTCATCAAACATGAGAAGGAAGAAGACAACAGTGATGATGAGCATTCCCCAACTGCCCTGACCACGTCCATCATCCCTACTTCACAAGTTCCGATCATGCCCCTCAGAAAATCCCAAAGAACCAGCGTTCTGAACCGCAAACCCTTTGTGACACCTAGAGAGTCACATAGGAAAACCAAGTCACCTACCAAGTTCATGGCAATTCACCCACCAGAGCTATCACCAAACCACACCCCAAACCAGCCACAAGTTGCCTTCAAAGCCTTCCTCAAAACCAACCATTAAATCTACCTCAAAGACTTTGCCTATACCAGTGGGCGCCAAAAACGGAAGCTCGGGACAGTCAAGAAGAAAGGTCTGGTCTCTAGATCTGTCAAGAAAGAAGAAAAGGAAGCATTGGAGGAAGTGGAGATGGAGGAGGAGGATCCTGGGGAGAGAAGAAGCCTCGGCGAGGGCGCCGATCAGTGCTTGCTACCACTATGTATGAACGCACCGCTGATGGCAAGTTCCGCTGCCTGGAATGCGGCAAAGTGGCCAAGCTGCAAACCAACATCCCGAAAGCACCTGCGTAAAACACACAGGTTAGTCCAACTCCTGACTCCGTTTCAGTTATGGTTTCATCAGGTTTCCAGCACATGGAACCACATTTGCCAAGCCGTAAAAAACGCGGGACAAAAGGAATGAAAATAATGAATAAACACTATGACATCTTCAGTCAAAGACACTTGGAAATAGAAAAGTCTCTGTAGAAAAGCTTTTTACTGGAACATTCTTCTCTTTGTACTAGATTGACCTTTCAGTGGAGCCTTTCTTTCTATAAAGACAGATTTTCCAAGGACATTTTTCTTTTTGTCTTTATCAGATTGGTCTCCTGATAGAGTCACTCCCTCTGAGAACTTGCATTTTCCTGGAACAATTTTTTTACATGTCTGTTTTAGACTTGTGTCTCTATAGATTCCCCCTCTCTAAATTGACATTTTTATGGAACATTTTCACCATAATTACTGTTACCAGTTTCTAATATTCTTACTGTCATTATCATTATTACTGTTGTTACAACTTCATAACTGTTACAACTATGATATTTTCTAGTATTATCAGTATTATCATTATTCATTACAATATTCTGATATTCCAACCTACCACTTTTCCAGCCTCCTATATCATCGCTATCATTGTTATAAGGTTTTAATGATGATTATTATTCTAGCTATTAATGTACCTATTTGATTCCATCTTTCCCAAAATTTGTACCCTCCTTCTCCTCTTTGTTCTTTCTGTCCTTCTCCTTCCCCTCTGTCTTCTTTCTTTCTTTCCTTCCGTCATTATTATTATTATTAGTAGTAGTAGTATTAGTAGTATTATCATTGCTATTATTGATATTTTGATTGCCATTACTTTTATTATTACTATTACTACTATCACCATTACTGTTATTGTTAGTATTATTATCATTATTACTGTTTTTATTTTTACTGCTATTACTATTATTACTATTACCATTACTATTGTTAGTATTATTATCATTATTGTTGTTTTTATTATTATTACTATTACCCTTATGAATACCATTATTTTTGCCCCCACTTTCATCGCATTCTCCACTCCTTCCAATTGAAATTGGTATGCTCGGTAAAGTTATAGCAATATATCGTTAGTGTTTTCTTTGCTCGGATAAGACTGGTTGTTATCACTGTTTCACAGGTGAGAAGCCATACAGGTGCACAGTATGTCCTGTAGCTTTCGCCTACCCCCGCAGTTTGAAACGTCACCAGCTGGTGCACGAAGGAGTACGTCCTTTCAAGTGTCCCCAGTGTGACAAGCGCTTCTTCGACACCACCACCCTGCGCACCCACAGCCGTGTGCACACCAACGACCGCCCCTTCGTCTGCCAGATCTGTGGCAACCGCTTCCGTCAGAAGGAAGGCTTGAAGGTCAGTGTTTGTGTCTGTGTTGGTGGTAGGAGCATGATCTACCTACAGTGAACACACCAAGGCTGTCCATCTCTTACATGTTTAAAGGGTGACCTTATTCACTGTTTTCAATTTGTGGGGGGTATTTTACTCCAATATGGATAGTTTACTGAGTGAAAACCAGATACCATGGCCATGCAGAGAGTAGTGAGTTAGTAATGATTATTGGCAAAACATTTGTTGAGTGCAGCTTCCATCCAGTCAAAACTTGGTGCTGCTTGCGAAAGCTTTGCAAACATGAGAGCCACTGTGCCGAGTCTTAGCACATTGGTGCAGTGGCGACAGTTCATATCATGCATATAAAAAACTGTCTGATGATAGAAGCTTCCAACTTCACCACTCACTCACACATCTTTTTGTTAGCTGAATGTACTTGCTGTACTTTTAGGCCTAAAGGGTCATCAAACTCGCAAAACAAAATTTGAAATCTGAATTGTTTTTTTTTTTTGTTTTTCACTTTTTCTGGGCAGTAACTATGCAAAAATGTTCAATTTTCCACTTTTTCTTGGTAAGTACATTTTTGTTAGGTCTGGTTTAGTTAACTTTTCCATCAATAACAAAAAATGGTTTTAGATGTGATAATTTCCACCTAAAACCTTCGATCACCAGTGATTAAAAAAAAATCAAGGGGAAGAACTGCAGGGAGTTAAAGGATGAATCTCAGGTGCACATTGAAACAATGGGAGTGAATAGTGAAGTTGAGTTCCACCTCCCCCCCCCTCCCCTCGCTCCCCCCTTTTTTTCAGCTGTCCTGTCTTGCAGCCTCAGATGCACTGCACCCATGCCTCTCAGTTTGATACATTTTTCACATTCACAGCCCTGTTGCTGGTAATCCACAGAGTTAGTGTCATGTGGTCATGAAGCAGTCCACAGGAGGAGACACTGCACTGCTGCCGAGACACTTCAGTGGTGTTCAGTGGTACCTGTTTTGATCAGATGCGCAGGACACAATCTACAAAATCGTCTTCTGATGACAATACTTGCTTATCGCAGAATGGTGTGAGTGAACTCTCCTTCCAGAGAACGCCACTACGTCCGTCCAATAACAGTTATACCTCTCCCTTCCTTCCTTCCTTCACACAATACCCATCTCTCCCAGCTGCCTGGAGAGCCTGTGGATGCTTTAGAAGGTGAGAAATCTTATGTGTGCTGAGAAAGGGAGAGAACACCAAGCTCCCCCAAAGTCACCAGAGCATGAATCTTGTGTGGTTTGACACAGTATGCTTTTAGGCAGCAGACAGGATTTTCAATCAGTAATTACAGGATGACTTTGTTCTTAAGCAGTTAAACTCATCTAAAGGAGTTATTCGGTGCCTGGATTTGAAAGGTGTCTCAGAAGTGGAGATCAAGACAGAGCTTGCATCCCAAGGTGTGACGGAGGTGCATAGGGTGACAGTTAAAAAAGGTGCAGAAAGAGTGCCCACCAACACCCTCTTTCTGACATTCTGCAACCCTTTGTTACCTCTGGTCATTAAAGTAGGCTACTTAAATGTCTGTGAGCAAATGTATGTCCCGTCCCCGATGAGGTGCTTCAAATGCCAGAGGTTTGGACATGTCAGAGATCGCTGTTCCAGGGAGAGGTGTGTGGTGTTTGTTGCAAGGCAACCCATGATGGGCCATGTAAAGACCCGGCTCATTGTGCAAACTGCGGTGGCGACCACCCCTCCTCTTCACACACCTGCCCTGTTTGAATTCAGGAGTCCAATATCCAGAAGGTTAAAAACCGAAAAGAAAATCTCGCTTTTTGAGGCACGTAGACAGGTTGTTGGTAGCCAAACATCAACAGTGTCTCCGTATGCTTCAGCAATAAAGTAAGTTCCAACCCGTTCAGTCTGCTGCCAGACTGATGAATTTATTTCACAAAAACTTTGCAAAGTAGAATGTTTAACTCTGGAAGCAAAGACACCACCTCCCAGTCCAAGGTGGGTGCCCCTGGTGGAGGCAAAAAAAAATCCGCCACCCCTCAGACTGCCCTGCAGTCTACTCCTTCTGCTGCTGGGCAGATTAAAAAGCCAGCTCTCCCGCCTCAAACTTCTGTGAGCAGTGCCTGTGCGGGCAAGGGAGTTCAGCCAAGTGTGGAGATGGTGGAGATGAGAAGGAAACCTCCACCATCTCCACAATCCAGGCCTTCTTCACCTGTGGGCAAGTCTGCCAACAGGTCTGAAGATTCCAACAGTCCAGTCCAACTTTCTAATAAAAATTCGCCTCACTGAATGCAGATGATGACGAGGAGATGACCTGATTTCTCTCCTATTCATTCTCTGCACCATGGACAGTACAGTAATCCATTGGAATATCCGTGGCTTACATTCAAACTTTGAGGAGCTGCAGCTTCTGTGTCAAACATTAAAACCTTACATCGTAGCTCTTCAAGAAACTAAAATTCAAAGCCAGAAGACCTTCACTCTTTCTGGCTTTAACCCGTTCCCTGCCTGGAACGTGTAACGCACGTCCTGAAAACTGAAAACCGCTACGCCCGGGACGTGAGTGTCACGTCGTAACTTGTCACGGAAAGCTGAAAAATCTACTTGGGAAACGACCGTCTAAAATGTTCACACTTCTTCTACTGGTGTCGAGGAACAGCCCCTTTCCCTTCACGCGAGCAGCCAGCTGACCATGTGTTATGCAAATTGCGAGTTGAGAGGTTACAGCTGATAAGCATATCCAAGATGGCAGCTCAACTTAGCACTTCGTCGACGCCTCACGTTTTCAAGCGTTTACACTGCGCTTGATGTTTTAGATGACGATAAAAATGAAGTGATAGTGATGAAGAAGACCTTTGAGGATCGGATCCTGATACTAGCGATGAGGAGGAGACGGATGGGAATCAGCACCATTCACTTTTATCGGAGACACGTGCTGGTGATGACGTGGCCTCATTCTCGTTGCACATGACAGCTGTGAGTACAACGCCGCGCGAGGGTGTGACGAAGCGGAAATAGCCGAACCCGTGCCATCAACGAGCACTGCACGCACGCCTATCATGACTGGAGAGGGTAGTGGACATGGTAGGGGCTAGGATGACGGCGAGGGTCCTGTGGAAGCGGCGGGGGGGCGTGGCATGGGGCGTGGTCAGTCCCAGCCTTGGTGGTGTTTCATTGGGAATACTAGTCAAAAATCAACTGTGCCAATTTTACGCTGCACAGAGCTCCAGTCTTCAGTTCCTTCATGACCAGAAACTGGATTCAGGCAAGTAGCTCAGTTTTTTTTTTTTTTTCTTTTTTTTTTTCTTTTTTTCTTTTTTCATTTTTGTTTGTTACTACTTGATTCTTCATTCTTCCACTATTTGTTTTCTGTATTCTCTTCTCTTTCACATATTTCCTACTGAAATCACATAATTACGGCAAATAATGACTGTATGGGTAGGTGGGACTCTGCGTGTGTGTGTGTGTGTGTGTGTGTGTGTGTGTGTGTGTGTGTGTGTGTGTGTGTGTGTGTGTGTGTGTGTGTGTTTGTATGCGCGCGTGCGCACATGTGTGCCTAAGCATTGTTATTTTTCTCTATGCAAGTTTTCCATATAAGTTTGTTCATTTTGTAAAGCACAGAAGCACTCATCCACAGCAGTTTATTTTTTTCTTTTTTTCGCGCCATTGTGGTGTTTTTACATTCATGTGTGTGTGATACCGTTAGTGCGTGTTTGTGCATATGTGTACAGTGTGTGTGTCTATGTGTGTGTGTGTGTGTGTGGCATGTGTGAGGTGTGTGTGTGTGTGTGTGTGTGTGTGTGTGTGTGTGTGTGTGTGTGTGTGTGAATTGTCTGTGTGTGAATTGTGTGTGTGTGTGTGTGTGTGTGTGTGTGTGTGTGTGTGTGTGTGTGTGCCTAATTGTGGGTCTGCTCACTGTGTGGTGTGTGTGTGTGTGTGTGTGTGTGCGTGCATGCATGCATGCGTCTATGTGTGTAAATTGTGTGTGTGTGTGTGTATATGTATGTGTGTGTGTGTGTAAATTGTGTGTTTGCGTGTGTGTGTGTGTGTGCCCAAGTGGGGTCTACTTACTGTGTGGTGTGTGTGTGTGTGTGTGTGTGTGTGTGTGTGTGTGTGTGCCCAGTTGTGGGTCTGTTTACTTATCTTGAAACTTTTATTCTGTATTTCAGATTCTTCTTCAGTTTCTACAGTATTTTCTCTTGCGTGTTTTTTTCTTTTTTCTTTTCAACAGACAATTGTTTATTTTTTTTTCTTCAGACCTTTTTTCCCATGGTTGTCACTTTGAACATTTACCAATAAGTATTATACTATAACAATTTGGACCACACTGTATACTTACAGTGATGCTGAGAGTAAACACTAAAAGAACTTTTTGTCAGTGTTTTACAGGTTTTATGTGTTGTAACATGTATATATGTGCAGAAACTGTCTTTTTTTTGTAAAACCACCATTGGTACATCCCTGTCCATCCCCTAATGGCCAACAAAAACTAGATTGTATTATATAGCATCATAGCTTGGGGTATAAGGAAAGAGAAGCCATAAAATCTAAGTCATATGTCAACAAATAGATAAGCAGTCATTGAGGTATTGAACCTACCCCAAATAGTAAAATTATGCCCCTTTCTAGTAGAATTGGGGTACCCCCAGTAACATCAGATTGTTACATAGAGGGACAATTACTGATAACAATATGAATCCCAGGGTGTTTGTAATGTTGTTGAGCAAACACCAAAAGGTATTTGTGCTGTGTTTAGTGGGCTTTTATGTGATGAATTGTTGAAAAACTCTCAAACTGAAAACAAAACAAAAACAGTTTTATCATATTATTAGTGTGAACCATCATTATCATCCCCAAAATCAAATTAGAATGAAATGAAATTGTAGACAATGGTATAAGGAAGTAATCCACAAAAAAACTAACAAATAAATCAACAAAAAATGGATGTGTAATATAGATGTTAGTGAACATACTGTGAAAAGCATGATTATGCCCCTTTTCACCTAAAAAATAGTACCCCAATTATGAGCAGATTATCATCAAGAACAAGATTCCTTGGGATTTATATGACTGTGATGTGTTAGTGCTGATGTTGAATAATTAGTCACACCACTTTTTCATTGTTTTCACTGATTTTATATGATGCAATTTGTTTTTGTATACTTGAAAAGTGTTCTTTTTGTAAAACCACCATTCATTATATCCCTGTCCATCCCCTAATGGCCAACAATAGTACATTATTGTTATACAGCATCATAGCTTGGGGTATATAGGAAAGAGAAGCCATAAAATCTAAGTCATATGTCAACAAATAAATAAACAGGGATTGAGGTACTGAACCTACCCCAAACAGTAAAATTATGCCCCTTTCTAGTAGAACTGGGGTACCCCCAGTAACATACAGATTGTTGCACAGAGGGACATTTATTGACAACAATATGAATCCCAGGTGTTTGTAATATTGTTGAGCAAAAACACCAAAAGGTATTTGTGCTGTGTTTAGTGGGCTTTTATGTGGTGAATTGTTGTAAAACTCTCAAATTGAAAACGAAACAAAAAACTGTTTTATCATATGTTATTAGTGTGAACCATCATTATTACCCCCCAAAATAAAGTTAAAATGATGTGAAATTGTAGACAAGGGTATAAAGAAGTAATCCACAAAAAATCTAACAAATAACTCAAGAAATGGATGAGTAAACAGAGATGTTAGTTAACATACCATGAAAAGCATGATTATGCCCCTTTTTACCTAAATAATAGTACCCCCAATTATGAGCAGATTATCATCAAGAACAAGATTCCTTGGGATTTATATGACTGTTATGTGTTAGTGCTGATTTTGAATAAACAGCAAGACCACTTTTACAGTGTTCTGATTCATTCTATTTGGCGCAGTGTGTTTTGTGTATACTCGAAAACTGTTATTTTTTGTAAACTTTTTATAATTATGTCAATTTCTGATATACTTATTATCAACATAATCAAGTCATTTTGACAGGACATTGTAGACAAATGCATAACAACAAAACATGCAAAAATCAGAGAGATCTGTCAAGAAATAAGTGAGCTGTAACCATTTTATTGAACCTACCCCAAAAAGCTAAATTTTACCCACGCATACAGATTTTCAAATGTGCTATTATACTGTGGCAGTGAAGGGGTTAACATTCTTTCCAAGCCTGCACAACCATCCACATTGGGACTGTCGGGCGGTGTTGCCCCTCTTTTACATAAAACTTTGCTGTTTAGTTCTGTCATTCTGACTACCTCCCTTCAAGCTGTAGCTGCGAGAGTCACTCTCCACAAGACTATTACAATTTGCTCACTCTGTCTGCCACCTTCTGTCACGGTTTGTCGTCAGGACCTTGTCAGTCTGATGGGAGAGCTTCCTCGGCCTTTTTTGCTGTTGGGTGATTTCAATGGACATAACCCCCTTTGGGGTAGTGTGAATTCGTCATCCAGAGGTCTGCTTCTTGAAGATGTCCTTTCAGACTTTGATTTGTGTTGTCTGAACGATGATGAACTCCAACTTATCTCCACTCCTCCACAGGTTCACTTTTGTGTTAAGATTTGTCGATTTGTGACCCTCGCTGGTCCTGGACTATGGTGGTCTGTCCATGACGATCTGCGCATAAGTGACTATTTCCCTGTTCTTTTAAAACCTGTATTTACTGAAACCGCCTCTGTCTCTCACAACGTCTTAATTATAAGAAGGCAAACTGGAATCTTTTTGCAACCCATATTTCAAAAGAATTCCAGGAAATTGATTTTCTTCAGAGTCCAGACCCAGCAGAATCTCTGACCAATACTGTGATAAACTGTGCTAAAACCTGTATACCAATGTCTTCCGACAAACCCCAACTGCCCAAAACACCCTGGTTTAATTCTGACTGACAACAAATCTCAAAAATACGCAAACGGGCTCAGCGTCAGGTATACCAACGACCTTCAGGTCCCAACGCTCGAGCCCATCAGAAACTCCCGTGCTAAATTGAGACACACTTTCAAAATCAGGAAACATCAGTCTTGGAGAAACTTCTGCTCCGGGCTGACATCTAAAACTTCAAAGAAAAAAGTTTGGAACATCATCAGAAAAATCGAAGGGAAAAACACACCAACCCCTCCATTCATCACCTGAAACTTGCCGATGCTCTGATCACTGACAAACAAGCTGTTGCCAATCTGTTGGCCTCCACCATCCAACAGAACTCCTCATCTTCAAATAAATCTGCAGCCTTTTAAGAAACACGCAAATCAGAGAGAAATCTTCATACAATTTCACATCAGACAACTCTGAAGCTTACAGTCCGCCTTTTTCGATCAATGAACTAAAATCAGCTTTGCAAACCTGCAATGACTCTGCCCCTGGTCTGGATGACATTCATTATCAGGTTTTGAAACACCTTCCAGAAAGCTGTCTCCAGACCCTTCTTAAAGTCTATAACCATATCTGGACCACAGGGTGCTTTCCACCCTCCTGGCGGAAAAGCCCTGATCATTCCAATCCCCAAACCTGGAAAGAACCTTACCAACCCTTCAACTATCGCCCAATAGCTCTGACCAGCTGCCTCTGTAAGCTGATGGAAAAGATGGTCAACTCCCGTCTGATGTGGAAGCTGGAAACTGATGGCCTTTTGGCCAGTGAACAGTGCGGGTTCCGCAAGTACCGCTCAACAGTTGACCATTTAGTCCGTCTGGAAACCACCATCCTCAACGCCTTTGTCAATAAGCAGTGTGGTCGCTATCTTTTTCGACCTAGAAAAAGCGTATGACACCATGTGGAAATTAGGAATTCTTATGGATTTGCATAAACTTGGTTTCATGGTTATCTGCCACTGTTTATCGAAAACTTTCTGGCTGATCGACAATTCCAGGTGCGTGTTGGCACCACACTCTCGGACATCCATGGGCAGGAGTTGGGTGTACCTCAGGGGAGCATCCTTTCTCCTGCCCTTTTCAGCATTAAAATCAACGACATTGTGAAATCTGTAAGCCAGGGCTCTTGAGTCCTCATTGTTTGTTGACGACTTTGTGCTGTACGCAGTTGGAGGTTCTTACGCCAGCATACAGCGTCGACTCCAACTTTGTGTCAACAAGATTCAACAGTGGGCCGAGGAAAACGGGTTTACCTTCTCATGTACCAAAACCCAGTCAATCCATTTTCACAATTTTCGTCAGTTTTTTGCTGATCCTGAAATTCTTCTGGATAAGTCCACCATTCCAGCTGTTAAGGAAGCCAAATTTCTGGGCGTTATTTTTTTTTTATCATCAAAACTGAACTTTCTCAGCCACATTAAAAATCTCAAAACTTCTTGCCAGAAAGATCTGAATATTCTATGGGTCATAACACAAACTGACTGGGGCGCTGATAAGAAAACTTTGCTGCACCTCTGCAGAGCCTTGGTCCATTCCAAACTGGACTATGGTTGTGCTGTGTACGGCTCTGCAAGACCGTCTTACCTCAAAACTCTTGGACCCTATCCACCATCAAGGGCTTCGTCTCTGTCTCGGAGCATTCCGCACCACCCCTGCGTACAGCCTGTACACAGAGGCTGGTGAACCCTCACTGTCCAACCGCAGGCTGAAACTATCTTTGAACTACTATCTCAGACTGTTCTCTTAACCGGAGAACCCTGCCTATGACTGCGTCTTTGACCCTCAGTTCCAAAGCAAATTTGAAAACAACCCTAACTGTATTCCGCCGTTTTGGTCTTCGTACGCAGCCTCACGCGCGCGGAATGCAGGTCTAGCCCTAGGAGTTGTGTCTGATTTTTCCAAGTTTACAAATGAGCCTCCGTGGACCTTTTTCACACCAGAGATTCGCTTTGATCTTACAGCGGCATACAAGGCGTTGTATGCTGAGCTCTGTTCAAAACTCCCATCCTATCAGAAAATTTTCACTGACGGTTCCAAGTCTGAAGATGGAGTGGCCTGTGCAGCCTACTGCCCTGGTGCTCCTCAAATACTGTTAGAACATATTCCTTCAGATGCTTCTGCTTACTCTGCTGAAGTTATAGCTCTGGTTCTGGCACTAACGATAATCTCACAATCTACGAAGAGGGACTGTCTGGTTTTGTCGGATTCACTGTCAGCTTTGGAGGCCATAGCTGGTGGCAACCTTCAGCACCCTGAACTTTTACACTTTTTTAAAACTTTTTACCAAAGTTGAAAGCGGAGGGTTACAACATTATTCTGGCTTGGGTTCCTGCACATGTTGGCATCGGAGGGAACGAAATGGTGGATCGTTTGGCCAAGAATGCCACAAGAGAGAAACTGTCAAACACACCTATCCCATGCTCAGATTTGAAACCCAAAATTAATGATTATGTCAGAGATCTCTGGCAGGAGGACTGGAATACACAGACGGACAACAAGCTTTTCGGATCCGTCTAAACCTTAAGGAGTTCCTCTCATCTGCGTCTGGTGGTTGTAAAGAAGGAACAGTTCTGTGCCGGCTGCACACCGGCCATTTGTATTTACTCATTCCTACCTTTTAAAGAGTGAAGAAGCTTCGTTGTGCATTCCATGTCATGTGCCACTCACAATGAAACATATTCTTTTGGAGTGTTGGGACTTGCACGATGTGAGAGACAAACATTTTACAGCAGATTCCATGAAAATCCTGTTCAGAGATATGTCCCACCTGACGTGATCTTTGGGTTTTTTGAGAGAGATTAACATTTTTCATCTGATTTAAGATTTTATGGAAGAAAGATTTTTAACGAAGTTTTCTGGTGCGTTTCTAGAAGATATCATTTAAAGAGATGTGTGAAAGGTTGTTTTTTTTTTTTTTTTTTTTTTTTTTAAATGACTGGTGAGTTGAGTTTAACGTGGTGACAGCCCTGATGTGGCCCTTTGCGATCGGCTGGGCTCTAAGCAACATTATCTTATCTGATGGTGATGATGATGATGATGATGATGACAGTGTGTGTGTGTGTGTGTGTGTGTGTGTGTGTGTGTGTGTGTGAGTAGTAGTACTTTAATTTAACGTCTCTTCACCCTCAAGTGACATTAGACCAAAAAAAAAAAAAAAAAAAAGAGAGAATCTTGTAAGTGTTGAATGTTTTTGGGTAAATATACCATCAATGCCATACTTAAGTTACGGATTTTACAAACACAAATGATCTGAACATTGTCAGCAACTATCAAAGAAAAATACCAACAGAACTAGAATGCAAAGTTTCTGAAAACAATTTAAGAAGATCAAAGTCATTAACTATTTTCTGTAATGTTATCGGATTTCGATGGTTGAGCGCAGTGTCTCTATTTTTGAGCATTTGAGCTTTGATGGCAGGACAGTGCAGAAGCAGATGATTCGTAGAAATTTGACTCCCACAAACACAAATAATTTGTACAAAATTTTGTTTTGAGAGCATTTAGACGAATCTTAAACATCAAAGACGTAACTGATCTGGATTTGGTTTGACTTAAACTCTTAATTATTATATCCGAATGCAGTGTATCACAAGCTGTTACACATTTATGTGAATATTGTATATCTAAGGTCTTCAACTTGTCAACAAAATTATCCTTTGCTAACTTGTCAAAGTACTTAAAATATTCATGTAGGTCTAGCTTAACATTAAGTTTAATTGTCCCTGCAGCATTGCGTGCTGCACTCTTGGCTGCTTGATCTACCTGTTCATTATAGACAATTCCACAGTGTGTGTGAGTATGTGTGTGTGAGTGTGAGTGCTTGTGTGTGTACGTGTGTATGTATGTGTGTGTGTGACTATGTGTGTGACTTAATGAAATGAATCACTTATCATCATGATTTAGTTAGTAAATGACAACCCTAACTGAATTCATTTTTTACTTCTTTTAGGTACTCCAAACTGCGGAGTTAGCATCTGCCAGGACAAGCCTTGTTCTGGTCCACATTATTACAGACCAATCAAAAAGCAAGACATTCAAGTGTGCCAGAGAGACTTGACTCTCTGTATCATCACCGATAAGCTATTGTAAAGTTTATTTCCAGTTTAGGTAATTGAGCCCACTGTAACAATGGCCAGTTAATACAAACCATCTCTCCATGACTAAGAGACAGTGGGCTATTAACCCACATTCAACTGGTATTTTCTGCAAATGTTAATAATCCAAAAATAAAAAATGCACCTGACAAAGTCTGCTAATTACCTTTCATTTCCATACATTGTCTTTAGTGATTTTCTTTTATGGTGATTGTATGTAAGTGTGTGTGTTGAAAGTTGGTGCTGTTTACCGGTTAGCCGTGAGCCATGGCTGCCATGCACGTTTCTCATTCCTGTCGCTTACTTGGTTTTCTGCACTGTGCTTGCCTGGATATCTATCAATTTTTAAAATAGTATGCTGATTAGAAAGAGAGGAGTCATTCCCATGTAGTTTCAGTGTTGGCATTGATTCTAAAACTTTTTATGTTAAATTTCCGAATAATCATACACTCATGAAGCACTTCAGGCTTTCAACTACAACTAAGTAAACTTTTAAGTTTGCTCAATTCCTGCTGGTAAGGGGGTGTGGAGTCAGGGTAAAGGGATGAGTGTATATGTCGTAATGACATTGTCATATTCAGTTTTTCATGGCAATCACTTTGACATAAATTTCACTAATAAATGGTAAGCATAGGCACTGGAGAATGAGGATGAAGCAGAGGAACGGGTGGTGGAAGAGAGTGAAGGGGGGTGGGGGTGCAAGTTTTTTGTTCGTTTCTTTTTGATTAAATCTTCTGAGCATTAATTTGATGCAAATATTAATTATATGTCTTCCTAAGGTCATAACAAGCAGAGGCATTTAATTCATGTATGCAGTGTTTATATACTGCGCGCAAGAAGTGAGGTAAAGGGTGTGAAGTGGGTTGGAGGTGGGATGGAGGTGTACAGTTTTTTGTCGACATGTTCAAATTTCTTCTAATAACATAGATCTTGTTGTCCTAATCATTTTGATGTAGTTGCATGCCTGTATGTCAATTGAAAGCAGAGATATGTGTAATTTGATAACTTGTTTTGGTTGCCGATACGAGAAACAAAACTAACTCGAAGTGAAGATTTTGGCTTTTTTTGAAAGTGTGGAATTCAGACGTTATATGAGCCTCGGTTCTCAAAAAAAATTCAGAGTATGTTACAAGTAGTTGACATTAATCACCCATGGTTTCAGAAATGTCACATGCTAAATGGCTGAGTTACAGGCCTCCAAACATGGCCCTTAAGGGGAATTCCGACCATCATAAGAAAAATGAAATATTTGAAAAATTGTAACTTCACTCCAAATTAAGTCAGAGATATAAATGTTATATAATTTTCTTTGTTTTGAGTTGTTCTATCACTTTGACTTATTGAAAAAACCCCAATTAAAACCACTTTAAAAGTCAGTGTAGAGAGTACCTACTTCCAGAAGGGCTTGACCATGATAATGACTGATGCATCTTTATCCACTGGATGGTAGCATTCATTCATGAGACCGAACGCTGCCAGGAGGTGTATTGGTAAAACAATGTGAGCAGGAGATAGGTAAAGCCTCAGGGAGAGTGCAGAGTATAGATAGCTTTTTTTAATAAAAAAAAAAAAGTCTGTGGATGTGCCTGAAAGAAATATACTAAAAATGTGGTGGATTTTCTTTGATGGATGCGTTTTGATATTTTCTCCGATTAACAATAGGTATAACTGTAACCTTTATCTGTGGCAGGGTCACATGAGACGACACACAGGGGACAGACCCTATGTCTGTGAACGTTGTGGAATGGCCTTCGCTGCGAAGCGAAGTCTGGTACGACATATACGTGTACACACTGGTGAGTTCTGTTGATTTTGACATACAGAGTACATGTATCCATGAAAGTTGTTCTGCTGTGGTGACACATGTAGTTTGAATCAGCTTAGCTGGCACACATGTTATAATGTAAATAGAATAATTATACTAGTGACAATACTGAGGTGAAAGTGTTTCAGTCCTAGGTTTTATCAGTGTATGTGGGTTGCAGTGCTGGAGGAAAAGCTCAACGACAAGTCACCAACAGTAGATGAGGTGAAGAAAGTGGTGACGAAAGCCAGAGTCAAATGTTTGGCTGGACCTAATGGAAAAACTCCTATCTACTGTATAAGACATGTTCCAATGTCCTTTAGTGGCTCCACAGGTTGATAAGATCAGCTTATAGCAACTTGAAGATCAGTGACCAGTGGATGATAGCTGACAGAGTGTACATTCCCAAGGAGCGAAACTCAAGCATCCTCAGCGGGTGCAGGCCAGTATCACCTGTGCACATTGAAAGGAATTTCTTCTCTGTCGCAGCAGCAAGACTAAGTTCCTCACAGAAAATGAGTGCTTGGGTTTGTTAATCCAGAATGGAGGCATCCTGGGAGTGTATGGCAGTGCAGAACCAGAACATACCATTATGATGATGTTGTTGTCCGTCAAGATGACAAAGACCATCTAGTCATCCTGGGGTCGCGGGTGAGTGAGTAGTAGATGGCTGGTCAGGCCGATTTGCGCCCAGAAAAACGTATCACAGTACAGACAGGGGATGGTGGCAGCAGTTGCAGATCTGTCGACACTGGTCTTCCTGATCATCCTGCGCTGCTCAGCAGCAGCAGTTCTGTTGCTTTCATAGGTCTCTGCACCTTTGTGGACAGCTGATCGCCACCCATCTCTGTCTGGGCAGTCTACTCCCATGTTGTGTGGCTGATGTTGAAGGCCTTCAGGGAAGATTTGAGGCTGTCTATGAAACATTTCTTCTGGCCTCCATGAGAGCATTTGCTTTGTTGTAGTACGCCAAACAGTAGTTTCTTTGGCAGCCAATGGTCTTGCATGCGAACTACGTGATCTGCCCAGCGAAGCTGTGACTGCATCAGGATGGTGAAGGTGTTAGGCAGGCCAGCACAAGTGAGCACTTAGTCTCCGGAATCTTGTCTTGCCCATGAGTCTTCTGAGGCAGGTGGTGTGGAAATTGTTCATTTTCCTGGCGTGACACTGGTAAAGCGTCCATGTTTCACAGCCATAGAGCAGTGTGGTGGGAACTGTTGACCGATACACCTTGATCTTGTTCTCTAGGGTGATTGATGCCTCTCCTGTTCCATACGTTTCTTGTGGAGTCTGCTAAACGCAGCGCTAGCTTTGGAGAGCCGGGCATTCACCTCATCATCGATGACAACATTTCTGGACAGGGTGCTGCCTAGGTAGGTGAACTTGTGCTCTGCATTCAATTGCTGTCCAGTGATGGTGATGACTGGTTCAGTGTATGGCTTTGCTGGAGCTGGCTGGTGTATAACTTCAGTCTTTTTTGTACTGATTGTCAAGCCTAAGTTGTTTGAAAGCAGCAGAAAACTCTTTAGATTGCTCCCTACATTATGATGTAGGGGGCAATCTGAAGAGCCAGGGTAGAGAAACATGACCTCAAGGTGGCATGACTCAGTCTGGCTATTGCATGAATCAGTTCCAATCAAGATGAATCTGATGACCATGGAGATCCCAACATACAAAAAATGCTGAAGAAGTACCTCAGCGGCTTTTCAATTAGGTTATCCACAACAGTACACAACAGACTGGATCAGTCTGGAGACAAGACAAGACAAGACAAAATTCTTTATTTACGAGGATAATGGATAAGCACTAGCGTGCATTTTTTACTACCAGTCCTCGCCCTGAGTAGGGTCTGCAACATGCAGTGAAATCAATTAATGTAAAAAAAAAAAAAGAAGCAAGCAAAGCGGTCATGTAACCATAAAAGAACATTAAATGAAAATAGAAGATAAATGAAAACAAAAAAAAAAAAATAAGAATAATAATTAACCAAAAAAAAATAGAGAATAAAAATGAGAATAACAATAATAAAGAGGAGGAGGAGACAGTGGGGCTAGGGAGTGAGGTGGGCTGGGGGAAATATATGTAAATGTACTACAACGTACAAGATTAGCATGTATGAAAACAGACAACAAAATGAATACGACAAAGTACGTACATATTTTTGAACACATATACACACACGCTCGCACGCACACAGAGAGAGAGAGAGAGAGAGAGAGAGCAAGGCACAATGTGTCATCATTTTTTGTAAAGCATGAAAATATGTAGAAGGTATTAAGCATAGTGAGAAAGGGGGGGGGGGGGGGGGGGGAGAAGAAGAAAAAGAGAGAGAGACTGGATGGAAGGGAGAGGGGGTACAGCATGAAATATAATATAATAATTTGAAATGTACTAAAACGTACAATAATTAGCATGTATAAAGTCAGACAGTAAAATGAATATGACAAAGCATGTAAAGAATTCGGAACACACACACGCACACATGCACAGACAGAGAGAGAGAGGGAGGGAGAGAGAGAGAGAGAGAGGAGAGAGAGAGAGAGAGGACACAAACATATAATCATTTTTTCATAAAATTATATCCATA